>REGO01000046.1:4766041-4784122 GCA_010120015.1 Rhombomys opimus | reverse complement strand
TCAAGATGATAAGCCCCTTCATAATTTATAAGGATTTGCCAACAAATTAAGAATTATATGATACTTTGACTTCTTCCTTTCCAAACTGAATCCCCTTGATCTCCTTTAATTGTTTTATTGTTCTAGCAAGGACTTCAAGTACTACGTAAAGAGGGATGGAGAGAGTATCCCTGATTTCAGTGGGATTGCTTTAAGTTTCTCTTCATTTAGTTTCATATTGGCTATAGGCTTGCTGTATATTGCTTTTACTATGTTTAAGTGCCTTGTATCCCTGATCTCTCCAGGACTTTAAACATAAATGAATGTTGGATTTTATCAAATGCTTTTTCAGCATCTAAGGAGATGATCATGTGACCATTTTCTTTCAGTCTGTTTATATGGTGGATTATATTGATGGATTTCTGTATATTAAACCACCCTTGCATGCCTGGGATGAAGTCTACTTGGTCATAGTGGATGATATCTTTGATGTGTTCTTCGATTCGGTTTGCAATTTTATTGAGTATTTTCTCATTGATGTTCATAAGAGAGATTGACCTGAAATTCTCTTTCTTTGTTGGGTCTTTGTGATGTTTATCAAGGTGACTGTGGCTTCATAGAATGAGTTTAGTAATGTTCCTTCTGTTTCTATTTTGAGGAATAGTTTGAAGAGTATTGGTGTTAGCTCTTCTTTGAAGGTCTGGTAGAATTGTGCCCTGAAAACATCTGGCCCTGGGCTTTTCTTTTGGGATGGGAGACTTTTGATGACAGCTTCTATGTCCTTAGGGATAGAGGATTATTTAATTGATTTACCTGTTCTTAATTCACCTTTGGCAAGTGGAATCGAGAATTACAGAATGAAATCAGCCCTCCTACCTTTCCCGCTTGATTTTCAAGAGTTGGAGGCACCAAATAGAAAATGAGCCCATTCTGTTTTTTCAGAAATCAGATTCTTACTGTTGACCTTAACAGTAAGATGAGGAAGTCTTGTTAGTGCTCTGAGATTAATGGGAGAGCTCAGGTACCTTGAAAGAGGGTTACATGAACCCAAAACTCACAAGCAGTGGCTTGGGCTCTGAGCAACTGTAAGAATTACAACTGTTTCTCTGGATCCCTGCTGGCCACATGGCCAAAGAATCAGGTAAGCAGATTTTCACTCTCCTTCCCATCTTCCAATCTGTTTTCCAGCCTTATCCCAAGGCTTGTATCAGACCACCTACTGTGGCCTCTCTTTCTTCTTGATCCCTTTTCCAAGGAACTAAGCATCTTGTCCCCTATATAGCCTCAAGAACCAACACGTTCTATCCACACTCTATCATGGAAATGTTCTGGCCAGCTGGTCAGAGAATCAGGTAGGGAGGTCTTTAATCCCCTCCCATGCTTTAAACCAATTCCCAGTCTCTTCTCCAGCCCGCTGGCAGACGACTTGTAGGAGCCTGTCTTCTTTCTCTTTCTACATTCCCTGTAGACTCCACAAATCCTCCTTGCAGATTTTCTCTGTCTTCTGGATCTTCTCAGTCTCTCTTCCTTTTAGTCCATCCCCATTCTTGTGTGTCATCTGCTGATACCTAGGAAAAGTCCTACCCAGAATCACCAGCTCACATCTGGCAGGAACACTGGAGCACTCTATCAAGCACTAACAGCCGCCATAACCTCCTAGATTTCAGAAAGGCAAACAGAAACCAGAGATCTGAAAACCCGCAAGACAAGGACAAGACCAGATATAAACACCTAGAATTACAATCATCCAAAGTCCAGATATGTGGATGCCAGCATAAAAACAAAATTACTAATAACTTGGACAAGACACATCTCCTAGAGCTCAGCAACCCCGCAGTAGTCTAGGCCCTGAGGAATGCAAAATATCTGAAGCACAATGTAAGAACTTCAAAATGTTTCTTATGGACAAGTGCAAGGACCTTAAAAAGAGTATGAATAAAACCGTTAATCAAATATATGAAAATACAACAAATTAAATGAAAAAAAAAAAGAAAGAAAGAAACTGCTTAAAATGTGAAAGTGGAAGTAGAATCCATCAGGCAAAACCAATATGGGATAATTTAGGGACTTGATCAGGAATATCTGAAGCAAACCTCACTGACAGAATACAAGTATTAAACTAAGGAATCTCAGGCATTGACAACACGCTAGAAGAAATTAATTCCTTAGTAAAAGAAAATGCCATATCTAAAAATATCCAGGCACGAAATGTCTTGGAAATCTGAGACACTATGAAAAGAAGAAATCTACAAATTATAGGAATAGAGGAAGAAGCAGAAAGGCCAAAAAAGGTCAAAGGCACGGAAAATATTTTCAATAAAATCATACATAAAAATACCCATACCCATACCCATACACAACATACCCAAACTTGTGTGACACAGGGAAGGAGCTTCAGAGAGCAAATGTTCAGAACAAAGTGCCTATATGCGAATTGGACAGACCTCACACTAGTAACTCAACCGCATACCTGAGAGCTCTAGAAACAGAAGAAATATCACCCAAAAGGAGTAGAAGGCAAGAAATTATTGAACCCATGGCAGAAAACAATAAAAATAGAAACAAACAAAAACAATACAAAGAATCAGTGAAGTAAAGAGTTGATTTTTTGAGAAAAATCAGTAATACTGATCAACCTTTGCCCAAATTAAGTAAAAGGCTAAAAGAGAACATCTAAACTAATAAAATTAGAGAAGAAAGTGGATATAACAACTCACACTAAGGAAATCCAGAGTATCATAAGGACACACTTAAAAACCCAAGTTTTACCCAATTTAAAAAATCCATAAAGAAATGGGTAATTATTTTGATATATGTTATCTACCAAAGTCAAGTCATGATCAAATAAGCAATTTAAACAGAACTATTATCCATAGTGAAATAGAAGTAGTAATAAAAAAAAAATTCCAATCTAAATCAGCCCAGGGTCAGATGGATTTAGATAAAATCTATCAGATAAAATCTATCAAATTTAGATAAAATCTATCAGATTTTATGGAAGAAGTAGTTCTAATTCTTCTCAAATCATTCCACAAAATAAAACAGAATTAATATTGCACAATTCTTTATGAGACCACAGTCACTCTGATACTTAAAAAGGCAAAGAAAGAGAATTACAAACCAATTTTCCTTATGATCATAGAAGCAAAAATAGCTGATAAAATATTTGCAAACTGAATCCAAGGACTCATCCAAAAGATTGTTCAAGAAGGCTTCATTCCAGAGATGTAAGTATGGTTCAATATATGAATCAATAAATATATCAGTGGTTCTCAACCTACCTAATGCTGAAAACCTTTACAGTTCCTCATGTTGTGGTGACCCCCAACCATAAAATTATTTTTGTTGCTACTTTATAACTGCTGAATCATATTTCAAATGTCAGTGTTTTCTGACGGTTTTAGACTATCCCTGAGAAAAAGGTCTTTCAAATCTCAAAAGGGGCACAAACCACAGATTGAGAACCATTGCACTATGGAAAGAAACTAAAAGAAAAAAAAATCAGATTCCAAAAAGGTCATTGACACAATCCACCATGCTTTCATGATAAAATTCCTAGAGAGATTAGGGATACAAAGAACATGCCTCAACATAACAAAGGCAGTTTACAGCAAGCCCCTATCTAATATCAACTTAAATGGAAAGAAACTCAAAGCAATTTCACTAACACCAGGAAAAAGACAAGGTTGTCCACCCTCTCCATACTATTCAATATAGTACTTAATGTCTTAGCTAGAATGCTAAGACAACTGGAGATCAAGAAGACACAAATTGGAAGGGAAGAAGCCAGATATTTTATTTTCAGATTATATGATAGCATACATAAATGACCCTAAAATTTTCACCATGAAACTCTTATGGCTGATAAACACTTGTAGCTAACACACAAATATCAGTAGCTTTCAAAAGACGAATGGAGTGAGAAAAAAATCTGGGAAATGGCACATTTCACAATAACCTCACAAATATAAAATATTTTGGTGTAACCCTAGTCAACCAAGAGCAAGTATCATATAACAAAAGTTCAAGCCTCTAAAGAAAGAAATTGAAGAAAATATCAGAAGATGGAAAGATCTCCCATTCTCTGGTATCCCTGGGATTAATATAGTAAAAAAAAAAAAAAAAAAAAAAAAAAAAAAAAAGGTCATTTTACCAAAGCAATCTACAGTAATCAATGTAATCAATGTAATCCCCATCAAAATTCTAACACAATGCTTCACAGACCTTTAAAGGACAGTTTGTAGTGTCATCTGGAAAGACACTACACTACTGGGATAGCTAAAATATTCCTGCTGAAGGTATCAACTTTATGAATCAATTGAAGTACAGACCCATATTAATAAAAATAGCACGGTATTAGCACAGAAACGGACATATTGATCAATGGAATAGAACTAAAATTTCCGAAATAAGTCCATACACTTATAGATGACTATTTTTTTTTAAATAAAGATCCAGAACTACACAGAAGAAAAAAGAGTGCCTTCAGCAAATAAGTGCTCAACCAATGACAGGTCCAATTTTAGGTCCAATATAAGAGAAAGTCCATACATAACACTGCCTGGATAACCAGGAACCAGAGGCAGGACAGTCCAAGACCCAGGATAAAACCAAACATGACTGACAAAAAATAAAAATAAAAAAAGGTTCAATAAAATAGCTATTCTCATAGATATGTGCTTAGTCCAATTGTCATCAGAGGGACATCATCCACCAAAAGATAGGAGAAGATGCAGAGATACTAGAGAGAGCCAGGGAACCTGAAGAAGAGGTGAAGGAAGGACTGTAGGAATCAAAAGGGTACAGGGCACCATGAGAACACAACCCACAGAATCAACTAAGCAGGACTCATAGGGGCTCACAGAGACTGACACAGACCCTTAAAGGGTCAGTGCTACGTCCTCTGCTTATACAGTGTGGTGTGTACCTTGGTGTTTTTGCAGGGTTACCAACAGTAGGAGTTGGGGGGTTGCTCTGACTCTTTTGCTTTCCTGTGGGACCCCTTTGCACTTACTGGGTCGCCCCATCCAGCCTTAATATGAGAATCTGTGCCTAGCCTTGTAGTAACTTGTTAGGCCCTGTTCCGTGGATATCCCTGGGAGGTCTGCTCTTTTTTTTATCTTTATCTTTTGAAGAAAAATTCAGGAGAAATGGATATGGGGGAGAAGAGTAGTGGTGGGTGGGATTTTGAGGAGTAGAAGGAGGGGACACTGTGGTGTGCTATATGAGAGAAGAATAAAAGAAAACAAACTGCTGAAATTTATCAACACCATGAATCAGTTGAACTTCGAGTTCATCCTAATATAAACAGCATGGTCCTGGCACAGAAACAGAGACTTTGATCAATCGAATGGAACTGAAGATGCAGAAACAAGTCTATACAACTATAAACTATGTTTTGGTTTTTTTTTTTTTTTAGTAAGCCAGAACCACACACCAGAAAAAAAAAATTTAATCTTCAACAAACACTGCTTGTCAGATTGGATGTCAAGATGTAGAAGAATCCAAATAGATACTTATCACCCCGCACAAAATTCAACTTCAAATGTATCAGCAACCTCAACATACAGTCAGATTCACTGAACTTGATAGACAAGAAAGTGAGGAATAGACTTGAACTCATTGGCACTGAGGAAATTTATGTACAGAACACCTTTAGCCCAGGAACTAAGAACAGTTAGTAAACATGATCTGGTGAAACTGAAAAACTTTTATGCGACATTTGAACAAAGCTACAACCTACAAAATGGGAAATGACTTTTACTAAATTCACATTCAAGAGAGAGCTGATACTCAAAATATGAAAAGAACTAAAATAACTGACCACCAGTAAATCAAATAACCTAATTGAAAAATGGAGTACAGATATAAACAGATAAGTCTCAAAAGAGGAAACTCGAATGCCTGTAGAGCACTTAAAAAAAATGTTCAGCATCCTTAGTCATCAGGGAAATGCACATCAAAAATACTATAAGATTCCATCTTACACCAATCAGATTGATCAAGATCAATAAAACAAATGGTATCTCATGCCGATGAGAACAGAGAAGTCAAGTGTAGCCTGCCTAAGGTCTTCACCCTCATAGACTAATATTCATGGGCCTGGAAGGCACTCTGCCCACTACCAAAGGAGAAAGACAAACACAACCCAGATACAAACCCTTTGATTTACGAGAGTTGACTTACCTGCGTGTTATGCTGGGGCAATAGTTGCGGCAAAGGTTATGGGAGCAACCAGCCACTACCTAAGGCCAATACTGTCTAATGGAACCCATACCCAACACTGTTTGGGTGGCCAAGGACTTGACAGTAGATATTCCGGAGACCTAAGGGAAGACCACTTACTGCTATGCTAAAGCAATAATCCTTCCTAATGGTGTGACCTTTAAAAAAGTTCTTCATGTGGTGGTGACCCCCACAAACATAAAATTATGTCACTGATATTTCATAACTGTCATTTTGCTACTTTAATGTTTTCATACTGTAAATATCAGATATGTAGGAGATCTGCTTTGTGATCTTTTAAGGTGTTGAGAACAACTGTGCTAGAAGACTGTAGCAATAAAATGACTCCTAACAATTATTGCCTATTTAACCGAACTCCACAGTTTTGACAGTGTCACACTTGAATTTTATGAAATTCATTATTAAGCTCTTCAAATATACATCTGAGGAGTACTATATGCTCAGATACTACTTTAATTTTAACCTTTGGGAAAATATACATCCTCTGATTTAGTAGAGAATGCTTATAATTAGTTTGTCTTCTAATAATTAGTCCCACTGGGATATGTAATCCTTCATATAGACATGATAACAGACAATCACCATCTACTTGCATATTATTTTAAATTTTAAGTATTTAAATTCAATTAACTTCGTAATTTTTTACGTTGCATCACAGTGACAATCTATCATAGGTGGCTTTTGTTTTGTTTGTTTGTTTTTAAACATTAGATTAAGATAAAAATACTTAGGCTAATTATTTCCTATAAGTCAGACTCATCTTTCACATTTAATTCACATCTAACACACCAAAGGAAAGAATTAGCAGAATGAAGGGATAATCTATGGAGTGGGAAAAAATAATTTTGATTGCTCCATCTGTAAGGAGATAATGTTTGACATACAATCAACTTTAATGCCAAACAAGGAGACAACTTAATCTCAAGTTATCACAGGACCTTATAAAAAGCATATCATAAAGGAAGATATATAATGATAGTTATTTTAAAGCAAGAATTCAACATGTGAGACATGCAATCCCACCTCTAACTTATCAAAAGGGCTGTTATCAAAATATAGAAAATATGTCTTGGTTAGTGAAAGGGTTGTAGAAATCACTTATCCAGAGTTTGTGGGAATGTAAATGAGTACATAGATGTTAGAGAAATGAGACAGAGGTTCATTAAAATAGGAACACTATATGATCCATATATTTTGCTTCTAGATACACCTACAGGAACCACACTCTAGGAAACACCATTACATGTCAAAGTTTTATTTGCCACAGTATGTTCATTGGAGCATTGTGGCGAAGGCGTAAAATTAGCCTAAAGGTCCCCAAGTAGGTACCTGGGTAAAGAGGGGGTGATATTTGTGTGCAAGGGGATATTCTCTAGCCTTTAAGGAAACAGAAATCCCTGCCTGGATCTGGAACATTACACCGAGTGATTTGAGTCAGACACAAGAGGATAAATAACCATATATGGAATCTGAAAGGGTCAAATTGCCGAAGCAGAAGTCAGAATAGTATTTACCAGAGGTCAGCAAGTTGGTGGCGATTTGGCAGCTAGTGGTCAAAAGACAGAAAGCGATCCAGGAACAATAGATTCAGATTAACTGTAGGATGCTGTGACTATATTTAAAAACATTGTTTTTTCTACCTAAAATTACTAAGTGGGTAGAGCTTCAGTATTGTCATTACAAAAAAAAAATCAACATGTAAAAATGATAAG
The DNA here is from genome assembly GCA_010120015.1 of Rhombomys opimus. Taxonomy (NCBI): domain Eukaryota; kingdom Metazoa; phylum Chordata; class Mammalia; order Rodentia; family Muridae; genus Rhombomys; species Rhombomys opimus. The sequence goes on along the minus strand of REGO01000046.1, from coordinate 4,776,185 downwards.
TAAGTTATGAACTTGATTTTGTCATCTCCTGGTGTACATGTATGTCAAAAACAACCATGGTGTTGCACACCTTGCTTTCATCTCTGGCGGTTGGAATGAGAATGTGCCCGAAAAGTCCATACCTCTGGATGCTTGTTCTTCGGTTAGTGGAGCTGCTTGGGAAGGATTAGGAGATGTGGCCTTGCTCGGAGAAGTGAATGTGGTTGGGATTTCAAAAGCCCGCACTACTCCTTGTTAGTTCTCTTTAGTTGCCTTGTGTTTGTGGATCCGATGTAAGATCTCAGCTACAGCTCAAGCATCCTGCCTGCCTGCTGCAGCTCTCCCTGCCATGACTACCATGGGCTCTACCTCTCTGTGACCATGTGCCCCAAATTAATTTCTTTTTGCTTTCACAAGTTGCCATGGTCACGTTGCTTTGTCACGGCACTAGCAATGTAACTAAGACGTGTGTTACTTGCTAATTAAACATAAATACATGAAGATAACAATTGACTAGGAAAAGCAATTCCCCAATGTTTGTCGCGTTAACCCAGCCATAGAAGAGTACGCAAGGTCGGCTACAGTTATTTTTATTATGCTTTTCAAAATCAAGAGATTGCTAATTAAATGCTGGTGGTTAGAACTGCAAAAATAACCCAGGCAGTTTAAAAAAAATGTTTACAACTTAATAAAAGGAGAATGCTGATGACCCCTGAGTGTAGGATGAGACAGGGGCACTGTGGGTCAAAGTCCTTAACCCAGTAATGACAGACAAAACTTCAGAGAAAGAATACCCAAGTCTCCCGAGGAGGCTAGCTGGGGTAGGCATACTAAAGAATGCCTCTCTCACTTTTCTCTGAGAGTTTAAGAAAACTGCCTACACAAATCTGCAATGTATACTCTTGATCATTCCTGACTTTGGCTTTGGTCCCCATTGCTGCAGTAATCTGTTCGCCTTAGGCCTCCAAGGAATTCTGTCATCATACATCAGGCAATCTTTTGCAGTGACCATTTAAAGTTGAGTGCTCTGCTTAATTTTTTTTTTTCTTAGAAACTTTCCTGGAAACTTTTTTTTCCTATAGTTTATCATGTTACTTTCCTGGAACTCTTTCCAGGATATTTTATTCCACTCAGTTTAGAAGACCTGGTGTTTCTTAAAACACATACTAAGTATTGTTTCTAGGCAATGATACTCTCCTAGGCAATTCATCCACATGCATGACTCCCATTCAGATACAGCTGTACATTTTAATGTCAGGTTCAGAATTCTTATCTGAGCGCCAGCATGAACTAAGGACCTTAGATAACATCTGAGATATTTCACAGACAACTCAACCCTAATATTTCCAAAACTAAACTTATAATCTTCCTTCTAAATCTGGAACATTTCTGTTAAGTGACACCACTGTCCATCCTTCAGTGCAATTCACAAACACAAAATGTGCCCTTACAGTACCCCTCTTCTTCATGTGCCACCTCCAACAATTCATCAACTTCTGCCTAGTTTACTTCTTCAATCTTTCTTGACTCCATCTGTGGCCTTGTATCTCCAGTATCAGCATCATTTGATTCATTCTATCTGGCCTTTACCTCCCATAAGAACATTCCGTAGGTTTATCATCCCGTATGTACTCTTGTTTCCTCACTTCCCTGCTCCTGGGCTGCAGTCATATTTGACAGCAGGATTCAGCAATGCTTTCCCCAAAGAGACAATGCTTTCAGCATCTTCAAAGAGATAGGAGACCCTGTTTCAAACATTCAATGCTCTGCCAGAGTAGTACAAAAACCATCCATAGATAAAGTAAATGAGTGGATAAAACTCAGCTTCAATCAGTCTTTCATTACAAGGAGGTAGCAGATCAGACTTGACCTAGATGATATAGCTCAGCAAACCTTTTTAGTATACAGAATCTATTGAGAGATTCTGTTAGCTAAAAGCATTCACCATTTACAATCACTCTGGGGTATTCCCCAAAGCATCACTTATAGGGGTCTGGTAATAGGCTTTTACTTACTCTTTTTATAATTACTTTCTAAATCTCTATTCTAAATAGATTTAAGTTTTCCTATTCGATTTTGCAGATGTGTCATGTTCCTTCCTGCTATAGTAGTTTTTAAAAGACTTATTTATTTATTATGTATACGTTGTTCTGCCTGAGTGTACACCTGTATACCAGAGGAGGGCACCAGATCTTATTATAGATGGTTATGAGGCACCACATGATTGCTGGGAATTGAAGTGTGCTTAACCTCTGAGCCATCTCTCCAGCCCCTGCAATAGCATTTTTATCATTCTCTTCTATCTTGAAATTCTACCAAGGGTTTCCAAACTAAGGCCTGAAGCCTGCCTGTGGTCAAGGATAGCTATGAATGAAACAAAACTGACAATTGAAACTTACATAAAACACTATGGCTTAATATTGTGCACTTTTGGTTTTGGTCCTGAAGCTAAGCTTTATAGATAAAAGCACTGTCACAATGTCAAAAGTTTGGACATATTCGTAAAATTAAATACATCATGTTTTTCTGAATTGATTACATAATACTTTCACTTTTCTTGTTGTCCTATTTTAATAAACTTCTCACCTCCTAGAAGGAGGCATTACGTGTTTGTACCCTGCTTTAGTTCCAGTTCATTGTACATTAACTGGATGCATGTTTACAAAGTGAATGAATAAATTAACAGATACAAAAATAGATGAAAAATTATTGCATTCTAGAAGAGCTAAGTATTCTGATATACTATATATTTAATCTATTCTGCGAAGTTCCTTAGAGACTTACTTTAAAAGTTTTACGTGTCAACCTCTAAAAGATTAGTTCCTTTTTCGGATGTGTATGTGTGTTTGTCTGGGTACATGGGTGCCATGCGTATGCCTGTGTTACTGGAATATGAAAGGGAGCATCGGATTCCCTGAAGCATCAGCTATAGGCAGTTGTGTGCTGTCAGCGTAGGTTCTGGGGACCAAACTTCAGTGCTATAGATGAGCATCAAATGCTCGTAAATGTTGCTTTAGTTCTGCAGCCTAAAGGGTATTGAACAGCAGATTGTCAAGCAAACAAACAAAAGAAGACAGAGAAAATTATGTAACAAATGTCAAATTGCTGTTTATTGCTTGTTCACTTCCTTTGAAGAGCCATCAATAGCTTCTTTGTCTGCATATTCTTGAATTATTCTAAGTATTTAAATTTCCTCCTTTCTCAAAAAAGTCAAAATGTTAATGTTATTTTCCTGTATATACATCTATACAATGTATACACATGTGTGTACACTTATTCATGCTTGAGAGAAGTGAGCTGGGGTTAACTATTTTGGTTTGAGTGCCAGATGCCTTCTCTATTTCTCAGGCACATAAGTGCTAAGAACGCCAAAAGAATCTCATGTAAGAATTATATTTAGTACTTTAAACCTTAAAGATTAGGCTACTCATTACCACTTCATCTAAGTCTCCAGTCTGATCATAATTATTTCACATGGTAACTGGGCAACAAATTACAACTGGCAATTTCTTTGGCCTTTTATTCTGCTAGCGGTGATGTGGAGTCTCCCACTCAGACAGCAAGAGGAATGAGGGATGCACAACGTATGAGTTGAGTCCCTGGCTTGTTACTATCTCCTAAATGAACACTGTGAAAATCCTTCTATACTATCAAACTAAACAGGTGAAAAAAATATGTGTTGGCCATTTTAATGGGATAACAACAACTTACAACTGAATTCCTTTTACTTTTCTCTAAAGCAGAAAGATTAGTTTCAATGCCAACTGTGCTAGTGAGGGCCAGTGAGCTAGACAGATCCATTACAGGCAGACAGATGGGAGAAGCAGCACAATTAAATAATGCTGATGTCTTGTTCCTTCCTTGCCTGCCTGACATGAGACAAAGCACAGGCAGGCTCACTCTCCCCACAGTGGGGCCTCCCAATTGATTGGGTCAGTCTTGTTAGAAATGTTTGCAGTCAGACCTGTTCTTGCTTACTTAAAGTTATGACTCTCTCAGCTTTTTCTGTTTAAGATAATCAATTCCAACGGAGTGGGAGACCCATAAAGACAACCAAAATATTTTCGTAAAAACCCAGAACTCTAAGACAAAAGAGACTTCTCCCCTCTCTTCTCAGCAGGAAGGCTTTCTCTCTGTGTGATCTGTTTGCATGTGTGTGCATATGTGTGTATATTTGCATGTTTGTATGTCTTACTCTGTGTGTACCTTGCTCTCTGTACATGTCTGTGTTTGTGTAATAGCATACTTCTTTACCTTTAAAAAGCTTGTTATCTGTTGCTGTCTCCTGTGTCTGAGATTTATCTTGCCTTTTAATTCTTTAATTGACACAGAAAATGAATCTGAAAAGACCTCTAGCACATTAGCATGTGCTACTATTTCTACCTTGGATTCAGATGAGCTTCACCGAGAATTTAAAAAAAAAAAATGTTTCATATATCTAGGGTCTCAATAATCTGATATAGAAAGAAAGAAACTAAAGGAAAGAAAGAAAGAAAGAAAGAAAGAAAGAAAGAAAGAAAGAAAGAAAGAAAGAAAGAAAGAAAGAAAGAAAGAAGAAAGAATCCTTTTATGAACTTTTTTTTTCCTGTTTGGGGTGAGCAAGATGGGAATGATGGTCAATATTGACATTCTAAACTGCCAATTACACTTTGTGGTGGTTAGTTTGTTTATCAACATGACTACATTTGGAAGCAACCAAAACCTAAACATTTGGGCACATTTGTGAAGAAGTTATCTTGATTGGACCATCTGAGGTGCTAATACCCATGCTAAGTCTGGGCCACACTTGCTAGTGACAACCTGTATAAACGCAGTTGGTAGAAGGAAGCTTTTGCTCTTTGCCTGCTTATCCTCACTCTCGTTGGTTAATTAATCTGTCCTGCTGCTGAGGTACTCCCATGCTGGTAATTGCCTACTTTTGTAGGATTCCTATGTAGAATGCAGACCAGTTGAGGCACACTGCAGAACCCTATGAATTAGAGAGAATTGCCATTTGTTCAGAATAAAAGAGAGATGTAGTAAATTCACACCAAACTCCATCTGTGAAAAGTGATGAATCTGAAATCACGACCCTAGACACCTTATTTTAGAACCTCAGGTAAAATCCAATGACTTTCTTTGCTAACATTTTTATTTTATTGATACTCCTGATCTGAGGTCATACTCTCCTCTATCCTGAGGTTTCATAAATTTCAAACGTGTAACGGACATGGTCACTACAGCTTCACAAACCCTTAGATTTTTATTTCAAGCAGACCTCTGGGAACTTTTCTTTCCCCCTCTCTTTCTTGAGAACCAGTCTTAGGGCTGCTTTTTTTGCAGAGCCAAATACACCAATCTTTCTTTCATAAGACACCAAGGAGAATGTCTGACCCAAGTGCACATGAGAAAATATATTTAGAGGCTGAACTCAATTCCATGAGGATTTATTTTAAAATTCTTCTAAGGTTGGATATTCTTAATTATGTTTAATTACTTGTGAGCTTTCTGTTACATGGTCATCAAAGACTTCATGATACTTAAAAGATTTTTGTCTGCCTCAAACCAAAAACAATTTGGAGAATATTTTGATTACTATTCATCTATACATGACAACCAGAAATTCCAAATAGCTTAAATTATTATTTTTGATGTATTTATTCCTTGAGATTTTATATGCATACCCCTTCCCTGACTCCATAATTTACGTCTCTTCATTACAATTTCTCCTCTGTTGTACCTTTTTGTTTAATTTTGTGTCCCACTAAATTTAACCAGGGCCACCCACATGGACGAGGTGCAGATCTAGCCACCGAAGCATGAGAATTTCAGTGGCTCTACCATTAAAGACGATGACTTCTCCTCTCCCAGGAGCCATCAAAGGCTGATAGCTTTGTGGGGAACAGTGTAGCTTTATGAGTCCCTCCTTTATCCATGCTGATGGTTCCTTTTTGTATACACCCTGTGTAGATAACTACATCTGCTGTGAGTTCATGAATGCAATGGCCATTTAATGCCTAGAATATAGGGTTTCAGTGCCTTTTTTCCCAAGTTCCAGGATCAAATATTGCCACGCCCGAAACGGGCCTGAATATGCTAATGCACTAACTCCAAGGTGGTGTTGATATATGCTAATGAATGAACCCCAAGACATGATCCCTGGGGGCATAAAGCTCCTGCCTAGTGAAATTATACAAAAATCAGAACACTGGAAACGATCTCTAGATCAGACTGGGAGACAAGGCTTTTGCTTCTCTAGTGTCTATGTTGATAGCCATCTGCTGGAGGACTTGAGACATTTTGGCCCTGACATCAGTGACAGTTAAAGTTGGAGCACTGTTGCAGGGCTTGTACAGGCCCACCATGGCCAGTGCTCTCACGGACCTCCTTTGGTGTCACCCTCCCAGCCAGCCACAGCTGAAGGATTTGATGGTGGATGTGGGTTGAGCCTGGAAGCTTTCAAAGCATCCTTACTGGAGAGATTCCCCACTGGAACCCACTTGCAGTATTTTCTGCCCAATCAACTGTTCTCCACTTGGTGAGATGCCTCTTCTCATTTTTATATTAGCATAACACAATGGGGAAATATTTGTGTGATTAAACCCAGCATATTTGGCAACAAATCTTGTGTGGACATCCTAATTGCCCAGCACCCCACAACGCACAACAGAGAGCATGTAGCATTTGGCTATGTGAGTTTGAGCTACCCAAATAAGTATCATATTTTGCAGCTCCACCTATATATTTCTACAAAATTCATGATTGGAATTTTCTTTATAGCTGAATAAAGCTTAATTGCTATATGTGCCACATTTTTTTTCATCCTTTGAAATAGTTGTCGTTTTCATTTTACATGATGGGTAAGGATGTTGACCACTTTTTAAAGTGCTTACTGCCATTTACTATGCTTTTTTTGTTTTTTTTTGTTTTTTTGTTTTTTTTTTTTTTGAGAATTATTTGTTTGCTTCCATGGTTCATTGTTAAATTTTTTTTTTCTCATGATGTTTTAGTTTTTGGAATTCTTTGTGTATAGCTACAGATTGTCAGATGTATATTCTGTGTCCTGATTCTCCCTTTGGGGATCAGTGTCCTTTGCTGTACAGAAACCTTTTAGCTTCATGATATCCCATTTGTTGATTGTGTGACAAGAATATTACTCAGAAAACCCTTACTTATCTTATAGGCACATTTTATCTACATTATATCCTATTTCCCTCTAGCAGCTTCAGGTCTAACATTAATGTTGTTAATGTCTCAAACTACAAAGATGTTATTTGTACAAAATGGAAGGCAGTTTTCTCTTAAAATAAAAATACCATTATTGTTGGAAAACGAGAGAGTAAATTGGAGTTGACTAGAAACTGATAATTATGTTAATTCAAATTCAGTGTCCTAGAGTTTTGTCTTTTCTGTTATACTGGGTATTGCAAAGGAGAATGAACAATTCTTTACGTTTTGAAAACAGAAAAGTAGGGGACTGAGGACAAGATGCATGCACAGGAAGGACGTGGGGAAGGGAAGTACACTGTGTTCTGAGAGTCCCTAGATGATGCGGGTGATGTGCAGGATTCAGGCTCCTAAAGGTCAGCTTCTTAATGATATTGCAGTTTCAGTCAAAACTCTCCTCCCTGCTAACCAACTGTCACATCAACTGAGCTGTCTTACTTTGTTTGTAAATTGACCTCATTTCTCTTCTCTGAACACACCATTCTACTTGGTATTTAACCTAATTTGAAGCCACATTAGCTTTGTCTCTTCTATTCCAATTTATTTGTTAAAGTGTGAGCATGCTGGTAGAGGGGGCAGAGAGACAGCAGTGTTGGTCTGTAAAAGGGGTGTGTGCGTGCGCGTGTGTGGATTGGAAATATTTATCAACACAACTCACTTAGAAACATTTCAGTAAGCAATATGCTTCTGGATCATACTTGTGAATATTGCTAGCCAGACTATTTACCTGATCTTTATAAAGTCATAGAGCTCAGTAGAAATGAGAATGACCCTTTTCAAACTTTTTATAACTTACTAGAAAAAAAAAGACCAGTTTTTTCATAGAACATTACCTTAGAGTCTACTCTTAATACCTATTTCCCCTGGATACTCTGTTCTGGCCAGTTCTCATCTATTTATTACTTTTTTTCACTGTATACACTTTAACTCCAAAGGACAGGTGGGGCTGGCCAACTATCTTATCACGGAATATCATACTTGGTAGGATTAGTTAAACATACTTCATGATTCTGTAGCTACCTTGTGCTTGAATAGCATTTGAAGATATGACAATTTTCCAATCTGCTGCCCTTTTTTTATGAGTTTTGAAAAAAGCCTTTTGGTGTAATATTGTACTTGATAAATAGCTCATCTATATAGTTAAAAGGCCTATTTATGTTTTAGTGAACTCTTTTTTCTGTTTAACCATTGAACTTATTTTGTTTAAAACTCTGATGTTTATAAATGAAAATAACTCATGGTTATTTTCTTATTTCTTTTCCATAGGCTGTGTAGGAAGCTGAGAGGTTGATGAAAAAACATTATGAGTAGGGAACAGAGCAAAGGACATTGGTTTGCACAATCCTGTGTCCTGATTTTAGGCTTTCAAGTCCATAAGGTAAAGCAAATTCTCAATGGCACTTGTTATTGTGTGCATGTGGGAGTAAGTTATGAAAATAGCTCTTGAGTGTTCTCAGTTAGTGAGATCCAGCAGCACCTCCAAAGCTGAGTAATACCATTTTGTTCACATTAAAACCTCTCTTCAGGACCATCCTTTTCTTAATGTGTGTGTGAGCGTGCTCATTCTCCTGCTCACACACATGAGCATGTGAAAGCACACACACACACACACACACACACACACACACACACACCTATGATCATTTCTCTGCTTATAAGACTGATATTAGTCCTGCTTTCTCAATTCTAAGAACTTCCTCTTCTGAGCCATTACTTTTTTAATTTACAGTTAGTTGTTTTCATTTTATCCTGGCCACCCCTAAAGCATCTTTAGTACTGTAGACTGTTGTTCCCCAATTCTCTAGGTGTGCGTATGCACATGGATTAAACTGGGTAAAAAAGCCTGTTGATTTTTTTAAATTTTATTCTGCCATATATGGAAGGATGGTAATGCTGTTATGAGAATGATTGTAGCAAAATTATACATTTAATGTGGTTATTTAAATTAATTAAATGGGCAATCCTATTTAGGAGAAATACAAAATTAACATAAAATTAATTAGGGCAGGAATGTGCCAACATTAAAAATAGTTTTCTACAGAAGAAAACTCGTTCTTTCCTTTTTTCCTCCCTGCAACAATAACACCAAAATTTCTTAACTGTTAAAACCAAGTGAAACTGAATTTGATATTGGGAAAAACCTCCTCTTTCTTTGGCCTCATGGCTCTGTCTGGGTCTGTTGAATAGGTAAAGAGATTTAGGACATGATCCTACTCGCTTATTACCCACTAGAAGGTAGACAATAGAGGGCCTGGCATTCAGAAGGCCACCTTCCACTCCTGGGCAGCATCACCTCATGGAATGAAGAGTTATTTGTATTTTCTCTTAATTATTTTTTTTCCTGCCTCCAAATGAGTTGATTGAATTGAGAACAGAAAAAAAAAGAGAGAGAGAGATCCCCACTTTGGCCTACCTCTTTTTATCTTCGCTAGAAACTCAACTTTTTCCTGAAATGTTTGTATTAGTAAAGCGTAATTCAGTTTTCACTTGGCTATAAATCCTCATGTTTCTGTTCCATTCACTGCCCATTGCCCCAGATGGACAGATGGGAAATGGCTTTCAGAACCCTTGATTCTACCCAAATTACCCTTAAAGTTTATGCTGCCAAGCCTGTGCTAATTCTGTATTCTCAGCTGGTCTGATTGTCAGTCCTCCCATCCATCAAGGCTGCCTTCAGTCCTGAACTCTGCTCCACTCATCCTCTCATAAAGTGCAAAGAATCCTTCTAGAATTGTTGGTGACATTTAAATACCATTTTATTGTGTGAATTTCTGATGAATTTCACTCTCAGGTGTTTTAGGTCACCAGAAAGATTCCTGAGAAAGGACTGAGGGTTCCCACAGACTTCGCATCCCCACTTCACCCTCTACAATTATTACCATCAACTTAAAGACAAAAATACCTGTTATCTCAGTTGATGAGTTTCAATGGGTAGGATATATAAAGAAACGTATGCATT
>REGO01000046.1:4703149-4723858 GCA_010120015.1 Rhombomys opimus | reverse complement strand
CCAATTAATTAAGTAAGCATTTATTAATCGGTGATTAACAAAGAAAGAGCTCTACAGGTCTACCTCCAGGGCATTCTGATAAAAGAAATTCCTCAGTTGAGGTTTACTCTACCAGAACGTGTCTAGGTTTGCATCAGTTTCATAAACACAAACCAACCTTGTCTAAGAGACTTTATTACATTGCTTTTACTTTGGAAAGTGACTAGATATTCTACATAGAATGGTAAAAGAACAGGGTAACAGCCAATGAACAAAATGTTGCTGAAACTGCACTTTTCACGTGGTTTCAGCTTACCACTATGGACCCAAGCTGTAGTAAAAGAACACAAAGCACTTTATTCAATCTCATGTGAAAAGGTTTAGAAAAATTACTGATAGCATCTACACCATCACTATCCACTGATACTCAAATTTTGCAAAAATCACATCAGTACAGTACATCTTTCTACCACATAGTTACAAAGATTTCCTGTCTAGTCGGACTCATTATGTGCATTCAAATCAAGATCATCAATGATTTTATTATATTTTATGATAAAATTGCTCTATATCTAGAAAGTGGTGAGGGTCACACAAACATTTCAACTAGTACTTAATATGACTAATAGGAGCGTTAAATATGCATATATATCATTCTTTGAAAGCTTCGCACTTGATATAATGAATGTTAACTCCTGTTTCCTTCTCTAGGCTTAGCATAAAATGTAATGCATGAGCAAAGAGGGGAAAAAACATCTTTACGTGCAGCTAGTTTTCAGCCTACAAGTAAAACAGGACTTAGAAGAATATGGAGAATATCAATAACAACATTGATTTTGCATGAATTTTATGTTGCTTCTCCCCACCACTTTCTCTTTTTCAGATAACACTTAGCCCAGGCAGCAACCAGAGTTGGTTTGTTTTTTCTCTCTCTCTTCTGAACACAGGATGATACTAACCACTTTACCTTCCTTGTGCTAGAATTGCCTGAACACCTCCCTCTCAAAGATATAATTATCCAGCAATTTGCCAATCCTCACGGTGTTCAGCCTTACAATTCAGAGGGCAACAAACAGTGTTGTCATGTGATCTGGAATCTTCACTTCAAATGCTCTTGGGGTGCTGAGAAATGATACATCTTAAGTGGTTTACGTTTCTGTCACAGACACCTAGAACTGGCCTTTATTATTTCCCTTGTTCTTAGGCAGGGAAGTTTTGATTCTTACAAACTTAGATTAAATTAGTTGACTTTGACTTAGACTAAAACCTCTCTTTAATAGGTATTATACTCCCCTGCTCATCAATTTATTGTATACTACGTCAGTTTTTCTTTTTAACAATGAACTGACAGTGTCAAATTAACTATCTTAATCTAAATTATCTACTTTACATACCTATTCAAACTGACTGACTTGGATAATTTCAGTATTACTTTGGCTTTTATGCTGTAGATACATAATAAAAACAAAGTAGTTTTGATGCCTAATAATATCTTGATGCTTAATACTATGTTGATGCCTAATATTGTGTTGGGTACTTGACATTGTAAGCACAGCAATGTTGGGTAGAAGGGGCTGAGAACATTAGAGTGTAAACTACATCAAGAAATTTACATCAGGGTAAATTTTGTTACCTAACAAACAGCCTATTTTTTTGGAAGGAAACATACTTTATGACTTCATATGTAATTCTAGGAAGGTATGTTTTGTGTGAGTGTGTGTGTGTGTGTGTGTGTGTGTGTGTGTGTGTGTGTGTTTATGCAATTAAAATGTACAATAAACAAACAGAGCTCCCAGCAAATCGGGTTTAAACATGTTTTTGATAAGTAATCGGCAGATTTAGCATTCAGATTTTTTAAAAATCCTCTTCAAGTGTTTCCCTCCTTCTACGTCCTTGTTTCTGAACTCAGAAGTCTGTCTTTCTTATCTGGAGTAAGCAAGAAACACTTCTGTCTTCTGGGAGGCTGTCTCACTATTGGTTGAAGCAGAGCTTACTTCTGTAAATCCGTAATGCACCATAGCTAATGAAACTCCCAGAATGCATTTTGGTCACATCTAAACATTAGCTTTCATCTGAATGAGGCTGACTTGTTTGCCTCCTGATGTACCTGCCAGATGCTGCATAGTGGCATCCCCTACTGAGGTTACTGATTTCTCTTTCAAGCAACCTGACGGGCATCACATCTTACAGGAGGTTGTAAGAAATTCAGTCATGCATTCTCCGATGGATGCCAGTACAGTGAAGAGACATACAGTTACATCATTCCTTCCTTTTTGTTTCACCTCATAATGCTCCAATGTTCCCCTCTGATTTTATTTGAGCATGCCTTGAGAAGTAAGGGGAAAAAATCCTTTTTTCTCTGAGTTCTCTTTAAGTAGTTTACATGAATTCAAGGCCAACCTTTGTGTGGGATAGAATACTTGCATTATATTAACCTTTTTGCACTCATCTTCCTTGGTCTTTTCCCAGTTCTGCTTCACAGTCATAGAAAAGCATCATCTACCTCCTCATCCTCACTGCTCCAATATATATGGAGTCCTCACTTTGCACAGATGTGAGGCACCATAACAACGACCACACAAACTATAATTGCACAGAACAGTCCTGACAATTAATGAGAAAGCTTTGCTGCTCGGCTTTTAAAATGTAATTTTAAAATATCAAAGCTCTTACTATCAGTTACAAATATATAAAAATGACAGCCCTAAAGCTCTTGTTCACCTAACATATTAGAAGAATTAGGAATGAAGAATATTTTACTAACTTGCAAGTGGACTAAGTAGTTTAGACACTGCCTTTTTCACTTGTTAGTTTGAATAATCACTTTGACTATGCTTTCAAAAATGTGTATTGCTCACGTCTAATTACAGAACAGCATCAACGCTTTGTCCTGTGCCTCTTCAGTGAAATGTCTTTGAGGATTCTTTTCATGTTTCCTGGTGTCAGTTCCCCCAAGGCATCATCCCTCAGAACTATTCCCCTCATTTTGTCTGTACTTACCTTTACTTCCTTCCTTCAGTGGTGACTGCATTCTCCTGCAGTGTCAACATGGTGGCACTGGCAACACACTTGTCAACTTCATGCACTCACAATTCAGATACTACCTCTAGAATTCAGTTTCTGTTGCTTTGTTGTACTTTTATGCTTCCAGGCCATTTTCACTGTATGCGCGAATAGACGTTTTTATAAAGTGTCAAGATAGTTTCTCATTAAGAGGTCAGTCAGCAACAAAGTTGTATGTTTTATTCTCTATCCCTCAACTAGTGATTGCAAACTGTTCCGTCAGTCATATGCTTTGAAAGATGTATCAGTAGTCATTAGTCACAATGTACATCTGTAGTTATAGACTGAAAAGTAGAGGCAATGTTTATGTTTCTTTTTTCATTGCAAATAGTTTAATACCATGATGACTGAATTTGAAACTGTGTCATGGGAAAATGACACAATTTAAATCAAGTATACTATGTGCAATTCCTGTATATCAGATCCCCTTGAGATGGAGTTAGAGTCAATTGTTATCTATTATGTGGATTCTGAGGCTTAAATCTTGGTGCTGTGGAAGAGCATCCCTCACTCTTAAACACTGTTATATCTCTCCAGTCCTTATAAGTCAATATCTTTTCAAGATATTTAGCTGCATTTTGCAAATTATCCATAAAATTATTTGTGTACATTTCTATAACCATATGTAATTCATTGGCTTGCAAATTTAGGACCCTCACCAAGTAGTATAGTTGAACATGTCTTTCATGTTTTTTGTTTGTTTGGTTGGTTGGTTACTTATGTTATTATTATCTTTTGCTCTTTTTTATTGGACAATTTTAAAAAAGTATTAGTATACTTTATAATTTGACAGTAATAAACTCACACATTATATATATTCTAAACATTTTCAGTAATATTTTAACAAGCTGGTATGATATTTTAGGAAAACTATAGAATAAATGTTTGCTACTCTTCTTTTGAAGGCGAGGCAAATTATTAAAACAGCTTAAAAGGAGTTACGATAATGAAGGTTGAATTTATGACAGAATTATATGATGATGGTTTAAAGGAAATATATAAAGCAAAGCTGTGCATATAATATAAAATTATCATTATAATGGATACTTTAAAAGCTCAAAGTTTTGAGCAGACGTATAGGAAATAAGACAGAGTCTATTATCACAACTAAGGAAGAAAAAGGCAGCAGACTGGGATCAGAGAAGACACAACACAAACTGGGCATCAGGGTTCCAGTGATCAAGGTAAACACCCTTAAATTTAATCATGTGCTACCTACTCAGGCAAGGAATAGTAACCACAGCATTAATATAAACTGTGTACAATATGAAATAAAATGAAGAGTTGGTGCAATAAGGTGTCTTATTAGTGTAAATACAAAGAAAAAGTCAGAGGTAGAGAAACAGAGCTCACCATTTGTTGTTTGTTTGTTTATAGAGCTTGGGACTATCGATGGCTCCCAGAAGCACCACTGACACTTGCTGATTCTAAAGACAAAACAGCACAGCTCCACCATTACTGTTATCTTTTCAGCTGCTTCCTGAAACTTTCTTCCTGCAAAGCAATCATCTCAGATGTCAGGTTGTGTTGTACGCCAGTGAGAACATTGTATTTTAAGTTAATATTTATTTTTATGACTATTTCAGTTGTGTAAATGTCAAATAATGCAATAAAGATCACAGAGGGGTTAACACAAATTGTAAGGTGGAAGGCAATCAGTAACACTTGGTGGCCTTTATGCTTCCATGAATGTGTTATGATTTTGTAAATGACACATTACTGGTTGATGGGTATAGAGCAAAGTTAATAATCATCTCTAAATTTGTCACTTTTAAACTCATTTATCTCAAAGCACCTTTCCATATTTTTTTTACCAGAAAATGATGTAATTTTTAGACTTAGGTTAATTTTATGTGTCATTTTTTTTCCTTTCTCCCTCATGCTAAATGTAGTACTCATTTTTAAAAATCTTCTTTAGTTTTCCACACATTTGAGGTGAACGTCCTGAGCAAAAGCTGGTATTAATCTCCCACTGTACAATCCTGTATTACTTTACTCAGACTTGTTAAAACATCTGCAGTGGTGTCACAATAAGTAATCCTTCTGTCAAATGTGAAATAAAAACGTTTCCTCTTTTGCTTCTTATATAAAGGAGACCCTAAAGTGTGTTCAAAGGAATTATTTTGTTTTTGAAGTATTCAGGTTAGAGAACAATCTAAATTTCAGCCATGAAAATGGCACTAAATTACAAACTTATTCATGCGGAAATTACCATGTTAACAAAGACTGATGTGTTATTAGGGCAAACACGTTGCTTTCATACATATAAACTCTTTACTTCTTATGCTATAAAAGCAACTTCAAGTGAAGTGGAATTGTAATTCAAGCCAGAACACCCTAAAACTTTTGTATCTACCCCATTCAGTCTTTGCCCAGTTTTTCCTATATAGCGATTATGTGCAGTCAGTATCTTGCAGCTGAATGACAATCAGCCTCCAATTTTCCCAAGTCATATTTTCACCTGTGACCCCAGTAACATTAGATGTGTCCAGCTATTATGACCTCTCTTTCCAGGTGGCTGAAAATGCAAAAACGGATCTTCCCCTAAGAACTTAGCCCACCTCCTGCTAACCTGTAAGGTCATCATAGCTCAATAACTATTTTTCTGCCAACTAAAATATTCTCTCTTTTAAGTTGCAATAATGTCAAAAATATTGAGAACAGATTTGGAGAATGTTTGCGTCATTGACAAACGTCATAGAAAATTGCTTCTGAAATCGTACTTTGAACTCATTTCATTTATAACACTAGCAATTGCGTAGCCCCATTCCTGTTGCAATTTGCAGCTCTAATCTCATTTATAGGAAAAGGGAAAGACCACCCATAAATGAAGAACTGAGCTATTAGCTGTTTAGCTTTCCAATCACTTCTGCTTTTGCTGCAGTATATGTATTCCCTAGCCCCGTCTCACTCTTTACATTCTCACTCTTCCCAACACTTAAAAATGTCTTTGGCTACATTGGATTTTGTGGTAAAAAGTTCTCGAGTATTATAAACTGAAGAAAGACTGTACCGCTAGTAAGAACTTATAGCTAACTCAGAGAAAGAAAATGTTTCCTTACTTTTTTAAAAGAAAACGTAAACAGGAGAGTGAGAATATGTACAAACGATACTCGAAGATAAATGCATACTCAGCCTGAGCATGTGTTCGTGAATACCCATCTCCACTGAAAATGAATGTTTGTTTGTGAGCATGATTTATACTACACAAATCCGGAACTCAATTAAAGCACTATTATTTAGAGGTGAGAACAATTTTTTAGAAAACATTCAACTGGGCAAAAGAAAGACAGATTACACTTGCCCTTATCAGTCTTCTTTCTTTGAATGCTCACGTGTAGAACAAACAACTTTCAACCGGAATGTTAATATATGGGAGTACTATCTGGCATCTACATAGCTTTGTCCTTGTGAAATGGTTTGCTTTCCAAATATATTGTTAAAGAAATCAAGGAACAAATTTATCCCTTTAGATTTTATATTCATATACATCATCTAATAAAATATTGAAAAGTTATTCTCTACAATAAAGTTTACAACAAAACAGAAATATTTCAGCAAATATGTAGGACAAATGATAAATGATACCCAGCTAGCAATTACATTATCATCATTTTTAAAAACTATGCAGTCTCAATTGTTGATAGCTATACATCAATAATTTTGGAGGGGTAAGAAAATTCTCTTTTACTATTTTTTTTATGTTTCTAAAGTTATTTTAACTGACAAATCAAAGATGTATATTCTGGAGAGCAATACGATTGTGATGGGTGGATATTTACTGATCATGGCCACCATAACATATGCACTTGTCATTTCTTTTTGTAACAATGTTGGCTGTAAGTGACTCACAAGAGTGCAATATAATGTTGTTATCAGTTATCAGCACAATATTGCACAATATTATTCTTCAATTTATGTCTTCTACCTAGCAGAAATTCGCACGCTTCCGTGAACAACATACTATTTTATGCCTCTCTGTGATTGGCTGTATGAAATTGCAAACCGTGTCTTCTTCTCCTTTTTAATTACTATTCTCTAAGCTGATCCTTATACCGGTAAGGCAGGCTAGTGTTACATTCTATTCTAAGACAGTGTAAAGACTGAAGAAGTGAAAAAGAAGTGAAAACATCGGAGGGGCACTCCCTAAGCAATGAATTCATATTTAGGGGTATGTACTGGATACTTTTGTGTCAATTTGACATAAGTTAAGATCATCTGAGAGGAGGGAATCTTAATTAAGAAAATACCTCCATAAACAATCCTTTAGGGAATTTAAAAATTAGTGGTTTGTGGGAGGAGGGCCCAGCTGATTGTGGGTGGTGCCGTGCCTGGGTTGGTGGTCGGGGATTCTTTAAGAAAGCAGGCTGAACAAGTCGTATTGAGCAAGCCAGTAAGCAGCACTCCTGGATGGTCCCTGCATTAACTCCTGCCTGCAGGTTCCTGCCCTGTTTGAGTTCTTGCCCTGACTGCTTTAGTGATGAACAGTGAAATGAGAGTGGAAGACAAATGAACTCTCTCCTCCCCAACTTGCTTTTTGGCCTTGGTGTTTCCTCACAGCAATAGAAACCCTAATTGAGACAGGATATTATATGGGTTTGTGTAAAAGTAACTTTGATTCTCCTGATGTAATTGTCATCTCGGAGACAATGCTGAATAAGTTTATCCTTTCTGAATTCTGGCTGGCTGGCTCAACTCAGGTGTTCTGGTTCAAACTCCCCTCCAGTTTGACTGATTAAAACTGGGTTCTCTGTGTTTATGACTGCATTGTTCTGCTTGGCCTCAAACTAACTTTAGCACTCTGTTCTAAACTTCTGGTTCCTTCTTATTCTCTGGCTTGTTCTGTTTTCACCTGTGTCTTGCTTGTTTTCCCTTCAATTTGCCTCCATAAAACTTGCTCCTTAAAACTGCCTCCATGCTAAACTACCAAGAACTCAACTGCACTACATTCCAACCATCTAACTCCCGATAGTGTGCCTCCTGCTCTGACTGACCACCTATCTGAACTGCCAGAACTGACTGAACTGATTCAAGTCAACTGAATTGCCTCCCCCTGCACTCTCATAAATATCCCCTCTTTCCTTTGCTGTTCTTCTGAGAGTTGGGTATATCCTATTCTGTCAAATATTTCTCTGTTTCATCACTTTGTCATTCCGTCAATTAGATGTTAGATGCCATAGTTTGGGATTAAAGGTGTGTACTAAGGGCATATCTATACTTCAGCCAGAGCTATTAAAGGTGTGCAGGGAATCATATGAAAGAAGGGGAGTTAGTATGATGTGGAAAGAATAGGAGCTCCACAAGGACCAAATATATCTGGGCACAGGGGTCTTTTCTGAGACTGACACTCCATCAAGGACCATGTATAGATATAACCTAGAACCTCTGTTCAGATGAAGCCTGTGGTAGCTCAGTAACCAATTGGTTTCCTATAGTAAGGGGAACAGGGACTATTTCTGACAAGAACTAGTGGCAGGCTCTTTGACCTCCCCATCCCCCAAGAGAGGAGCAGTCCTGCTAGGCCACAGAGGAGGACTTTGCAGCCAGTCCTGAAGATACCTGATAAAGCAGGGTCATATGAAAAGGGAGGAGGTCCTCCCCAATCAGTGGACTTGGAAAGGGGCAGGGAGGAGATGAGGGAGGGAGGGTGGAATTGGAAGGGAATAAGAGAGCAGGATACAGCTGGGATACAGAGTTAATAAAATGTAACTAATAATAAAAAAATTAAATTAAATTAAAAAAACATAAAAATAAATTCCTTTACTTGTTTGTACAGTGCAGTACAAGGATGGTAGAATTTTTTATCATGAACCAACAATCTTTAATTTCCCTCAAATTTTAAAATGCTGCATTTTTGAAAATGTGATATACAAACACACACACATACACACACCACACACCATACACACACACACACACACACACACACACACACACACACACACACACTGTGAAAGTTAAAAATTCAAAGTTTGGGGACTTGCCATTAACATATGAAGAACTATAGATGCATTGAGCACACTACAGTTGAAAAAGTGTATTGGCCAAAGCAAGGGTTTTGAAAGTCTTATATCAAAACATTTATGACACCATGTTTCTAGAATAATGAAATCCTGTATCACACTCTCTTATTTGTTTCTCTATGGTTTGCTCTGCTGAGTCACCATGCTTTTCCTGCATGAGCGTTTGCACCTAAGCATAATCCTTGAAAGTTCCTCAATTTTGGATTGGCAAGCGCATAAGCATAGGAGCAACAAGGTGAAGTTTCCCTGCAAATAATAAAATTCTAAATTTAATCTGACATTCCTTGCCTTCATTAGGGTTTCTATTGCTGTGATGAAACTCTCTGAGCAAAACCAACTTGGGGAAGAAAGTGTTAATTTTGTTTAGGCTTCAATATCACTGTTCAGCATCAAGGACAGTCAGGGCAGGAACTCCAACAGGGCAGGAATCTGTAGGCAGGAGCTGGTGCAGCAGCCATGTATGGAAACTGCTTGCAGAATTTTTGTTTTTTAATTTCAGTTTTTTTCCTTTACATCCCAAGGGTGGCCCTTTCCCCTCTTCCCCCAGCCCCCTCCCTCTGCTTTTTTCTTCCCCTTCTCCCCCAGAAAAGGGGAGACTCCTCCCCTAGTATCAACCTTCACCAGCACATCAATAGCCTCATTCCCTGAAGCCAGGCAAGGCAGCTCTGCCAGGTAAAAATGATCCAAAAGTATGCAATAGAGTCTACGTTAGAAACAGCCCCCCAACTTCCTCTCTCCAGGAGAACCACGTGAAGACCTAGTCACCCATCGGCCACATTTGTGCAGGCCTAGGTACAGACCATGCATGTTCCTTAGTTGATGTTTCATTCTCTGTAAGCCCCCTTGGGTCTGGGGTAGTTGTCTCTGTTGGTCTTCTTATGCAGTTCCTGTCCCTTTCAGGTCTTTCATTCTCTTCCCCAACTCTTTCAAGGAACACCAGGAACTCCGCCCTTTACTTGGCTGCAAGTCCTAGCATCTGTCTCTTATCTGCTGCTGGGTTAAGACTTCCAGACAACAGTCAAGTTAGGCTCCTCTCTGCAAGCATAGCAGAGCATCATTAATAGTGTCAGGGGTGGGCTTTCTACTGTGGGGTTTGTCTTAGTTTGGACAGTGATTGGTTGCACATTTCCTCAAGCTTTGTTCCATCTTTATCCCTGCACTTCTTATAGGTAGGGTAATTTTTGGATGAACGGTTTTATCAGTGAGTTGTTGTTCTTTCCCTACACTAGCTCTGCCTGGCTAGGGGGTGGTTACTTCATGTCCACCCATGTTAAGAGTCTCAGCTACAGTCACATCCATATCCTCCCAGGAGCCTGCCTTGTTACAGGCCTCCAGCTTGACAAAGTGGTCTCTTCCTCACTTTCCCTTCTTGTTCCCAACTCTCTCACCTCCTACCCCTCTTCTCCCCAACTGGTACAACCTCTCTGGAAATCAATCTGGCTCTTTCTCAGAAAATTAGGTATAGTTCTACCTAAAGACCCAGCTATACCACTCTTGAGCATATACCCAAAAGATGCTCAACCATACAACTAGGACATTTGCTCAACTATGTTCATAGCAGCTTTATTCGTAATAGCCAGAATCTGGAAACAATCCAGATGTCCCTCAACGGAGGAATGGACACAGAAATTGTGGTACATTTACACAATGGAATACTACTCAGCAATTAAAAACAAGGAAATCATGAAATATGCACGCAAATGGTGGGAACTAGAAAAGATGATCCTGAATGAAGTATCCCAGAAGCAGAAAGGCACACATGGTATGTACTTACTTATAAGCTTACTGGCTTGTTAGTTATGGTTTGCTCTGCCTGCTTTCTTATAGAACTCAGATCCTCCTGCCCCATAATGGCATCACCTCCAATGGGCTAGGTCTTCCCCCATTAATTACTATTTAAGAAAATTCCCTATTGGATTGCCCACAGCCTTACATTACAGAATCATTTTCTCAATTGAGGCTCCCTTCATTCCAATGACTTTAGTTTCTTTCTAGTTGATGTAAAACTAGCTAAACAACTCACATGATCATCTTTAGAGAATAAAAAATTTAGATTTTTTTCTTTATTATTATTATTATTATTTATTACAATTTATTCAATTTGTATCCTGCTGTGGCCCCCTCCTCACCTCCTCCCAATCTCACCCTCCTTCCCTCTTCTTCCCTATGCCCCTCCCGTAGTCCACTGATATGGGAATGTCCTCCTCCCCTTCTGTTTGACCTTAGCCTATCAGGTCTCATTAGGACTGGTTGCATTGTCTTCCTCTGTGGCCTAGCACAAAAGTAGGTCATCAGAAAGGCTGTCACTGAATTCATGCCAGAGAAATTCCCTGCTGCCCTTACTAGGGACCCTGCTTGGATACAGAGTCTATGGGCTACATTTGACCCGTTGTTTTTGGTCGTCTCTGTGCAATATCCTTGGTTGGAGTATCAGACTCTGCAGGGATCCGAGGGCTCAGTATTTTTGTTTGTTTGTTTGTTTGTTTGTTGTTTTTGGTTATTTTTTAGCTCTGTTGGTCTCCTTGTGGAGCTCCTGTATCCTCTGGGTCTTTCATCTCTCCTTTCTTTCATAAGATTCCCTGCACTCTGCCCAAAGTTTGGGTATGGGTCTCAGCCTCTGCTTCAATACCTCACTTAGTAGAGTCTTTCAGAGGCCCTCTGTGGTAGGCTCCTCTCCTGTTCCCTGTCTTCTCCTGCTTCCAATGTCTATCACATTTGTCCTTCTGAATGAGGATTGAGCAACTTCCCTAGGGTCTTCCTTATTGTTTAGCTTATTTAGGAGTATAGGTAGGATAAGCATACTAAAAGATTTAGGTTTTTAATCTCATTTAAAATTCATAATAAAGTACCTTTATCCATGAATATTCCAGCAACTAACATCATTTTTTTAATTTAAAGGAGTAGAAGAAAACCCTTATTGAAAGTCATAAATGTTTTGACTCTACTGTTTCTTGAAATAAAAAATACAAGTAAAAAATAGTCATGCTTCTCAACCATTTGATTTAACAGTAAAGTATATGAGGCAGTGAGAGAGGATATTAAAAGTCCCTGGTTTAATCCCCAATATTCAAATGGTAAAATGCAGTAATTGTTCAGGGTCAGTAACAAAATACACTCAAAACCCCTTGAAAACCAAGTGACTATTATACAAGTCTTACTAAACAATCTGTGTACATCACCAGAGTTCTGAGTAAAACCTAAATATCTCCATTGTCTACTTGGTGTAACACAAGTAAGATGAGCTGAAGCCCTTGGAGCTGAAGGAGAAGGACTAGATGTTGGCTTTTCCTGTGAGGGCGTCAGCTTCCATAGAACCTACATTAGCTACCTCCCATCTTGCCTTAATTCATGGGTCTCCAACTGGATAATGATAAATCAGCTATTAGTGTCAGGTCAGTCAAATGTACACAAATACAATTTATATTTAATTAAAACCTTTTAAATCAGTGGTTATTATTCCTGTACAAACATCCCAGACATTGAGAGCCTCGTGGGACATCGCTGGGTGCAGGTCAAACTGCGTCCTACTGTGATAACTACTCTGAGGTCCTCTGCCCCACACACCTCAAGCTGTTGTGGATATTTAGTGAAAGAATTTAACAGGAAACTTAGCAATGGTGTGATCCTGATCCCAGAGTTAAACCACTGCTTTTACACTTAAAGAGAAAAAAAAAAAAAGAAAAAAGATTGACAGTCAAATGACATACCTACGCGTCTTTCGTGCCTTTATGTGGTAGTACCTTTCGTTGTGTCCACCCTCCCTTATCAATGGCTTTGTGGATTCTCCCGGCGGTGACATCATCTTTGGAGATTTTTTTATTCTACATCACCCTCTGAAACATGTGCCACATTGCTGCTGAAAACCACTCTCCTTTCCACTTCACTCCAACCTACAGTGGTTTGCCCTGTCTTCTTTTTTTTTTTTTACTTTTTAAAATTAATTTATTTTTTTTTAATTTTTATTTTTATCAGTTACATTTTATTAATTCTGCATCCCAGCCGTGCCCTGAACCCTCGTTCCCTCCCAGTCCCTCCCTCCCTCCCTCATCACCACTGTGCCCCTTTCTAAGTCCACTGATAGGGGGGACCTCCCCCCATTCATCTGATCCTGTTTTATCAGGTATCTTCATTGAGTTCCTGTTAGAAATAGTCCTTGTTCCCCTCACTTTGGGAAACCAATTGGTTACTGAACTACCACAGGCTACTTTGGCAGGGAATCATAAGAAAGAAGGGGAGTTAGTCTGATGGGGAAAGGATAGGAGCTCCACAAAGACCAAATATATCTGGGCACAGGGTCTTTTCTGAAACTGACATTCAACCAAGGACCATGTATGGATATAACCTAGAACTTGCCCTGTCTTCTTATGCACGGACTTACGAGCTCTGTGGGTCACTCAGAAGATAGCACTTGCCGATTAATGCCACCTATGCAGCTCTTAAGAAATAACTAATACTCTTTACTAGCCAACTAATAGTACTGACAGTTGTTCCTCAGGCTCCTGTTTCCTTACTCTGCCTCAGCAGACAGCTGTGGCAGACTTTCCGAATCCCACCTCTCAGTTACCACACTGCAGGGATATTTACACCCTTTCAACTTCTGTGTTTGCATGATTGTTGAATGCTATAATCAGAAAAAAGCTTGCACATTCATATTACTAAATCAGTTAGATAAAAATACTTTTATTATAAAAATATTATTTTCTACCTAGCAATGTCACTTTCAAGAATTATTCCTGAGGAGAGCATCAAGCAAGTGCTGAATGGTATATGTGCGAAGGTAGGAAGAAACTAATGTTACAAAATGAAAATCCTCTACATTATCTTCTACAAATAACATCTTGGCTAGAGAAATTATTGCTTATTCAATTATTGGGAATATTATCCTGCCATTAAAATTCTTTAATAACTATATGTTAATTTATAGGCAAATTTAAGTCCCCTTCTACCAAAAAATCCAATTATGACTAGCTAACAAATAAACTGTATAAAGCGTACCTGAATTTTAGAAAATTTAAGTTCCAATAAAATATTTTAATACCACTTTAGAAAATACTTCATCAAAACCATAGAAACAGTGTGCAACTATAAAAATCAGTCACTTTGCTTATAAATCCAATAATGCCTATCTGGCCAACATCACCGATCTCTGCCAGATACCTTCCTTTCTCTATGCATCACTGACCATAGGTAGCTTCAGCAACTTCCCAGGATGTCTCATTTGAGATGCACTGGAACCCCAAAGACAATATACTCTGCCTTGCTGGTTAAGTAGCCCTTGGGTGGCACCTGTATAAGATTTCTCTGGTGGTCTCTTTGGAACAAGAGACAAGAAAGAAGCTTTGTGACTCACTTTCACTAAATCTAAAGAGGAATTCTTATACCATTATGTATGTGGTACTGTTTTTGCTTATTATTTTAAAAAAAATCTGTATGTTACAGTTTTATGTAAGAGATCTAATATGTTATAAAAAGAGAGATAAATTTTAAAAGAATTAAATGATAACTAAGGACCCTGCGCAGTAAAAAAAGCATTTCTCATGTCCTCCAAATTCTGTCATCTCCCCAATTCTTTCCATTATAGTCCTCTTTTTCTAATTCTAAATCTGCCATGCTTTGGGCTTAGATTCTCAACTTAGTACATAATTTATATATCCTTCTAAAAATACTTCTGGCACATGTATATGACTAATATATATTTATAAATTCAACTCAGGGGCTGTATTACTCAGATCCTTTGTCACTATTTCTTTCACTATTCTTCATCTGTCAAGAGAAAGATGACTTAACCTCTTTCCAAGTGATCAGCATCCTGTAACTCACTCCTATACTTTTTTTGCAAAGAACTTTTGCTGGTTCATCTTAATTATGCAAAATAATAGCTTCCTTTATGACATTTCAGACATGCATTTAAGGTCCATGATCATATTCATTCCTTAATTTATATTTTTTATTATACCGACCTTCTTCTTCTTCCTGAATAGTGCTCCTTACCCCTTCTATATTGGTGTAATCTTTATGTGCCTATTAAATATCTCCTGTGAAAGAAAACAAGTTGTCTTAGTAACTGTTCTATTGCTGTAGTAAGACACCACAAACATGGAAATTTTTAAAAGGAAGCATTTAACTGGGGACCTGCCTACACTTTCAGAGGGTGAGTCCATGACCTTGAGGGTAGGCACAATGGCATCAAGTAGGCAGGCATGGTGCTGGAACAGTAGCTGAGAGTTGACATCTCATCCTTAAGCAGGAGGCTCCAGAGCAAGACTGGGCCTCGCTCAAAGCTCACCCCAACGGACACATCTCTTCTCCAAAGGCCACACTTCCTAATCCTTCCTAACATTCCTCCAGCTGGGAACCAACCATTCAAACATATAAGTCAATGGAGGAAATTCTCAAATCAAACTGCAACTCATGTATTATTTGTCCTTTTGATCCTGGATTATTTTGTTTTATATGCAACATGATTTTGTATTCTATTAATTCTTGAGAATTTCATGCAATGTATTTTTATTCTGTTCTCTTCGAATTCTTTCCCTTAATCCCTTCCAGATACACTCACCTCAGTTCCTTCTCTAACTTGCTCTTTATTTTATTTTTTAATTAATTCATTTTTTATTTATTAAATTTATTCACTTTATATCCCAGCTGTACCCCACTCCCTCTCTCCTTCCCAATCCAACCATCCCTCACTCATCTCTGCCCATGCCCCTCTCCAAGTCCACTGATAGAGGAAGTCCTCCTCTGCTTCCATCTGACCCTAACCTATCATGTGTCATCAGGACTGGCTGCATTGTCTTTCTCTCTGGCCTGGTAAGGCTGCTCCCCCATGAGGGGTGATCAAAGAGCTAGACACTGAGTTCGTGTCAGAGACAGCCCCTGTTCTCCTTACTAGCATACCCACTTGGACACTGAGCTGCCATGTGCTACATCTGTGCAGGGGTTCTAGGTCATCTCCATGCATGGTTCTTGGTTGAAGTATAAATCTCAGAAACGCCTTTGCCCAGATTTTTTGGTTCTGTTGCTGTCCTTATAGAGCTCCTATCCCATCCAGATCTTTCATAAGATTCCCTGCACTCTGCCCAAAGTTTGGCTATGAGTCTCAGCATCTGCTTTGATACCTTACTGGGTGAAGTCTTTCAGAGGCCCTCTGTGGTAGGCTTCTGCCCTGGCTGTTTTCTCCCTCTTCCGATGTTCATCCTCTTTGCCTTTCTGAATGAGAATTGATCATTTTACCCAGGGTCCTCCTTCTTGCTTAGCTTCTTTAGGTGTACAAATGTTAGTATGTTTATCCCATCTTATAGGTCTAGTATTCACTTATGAGTGAGTATATACCATATGTGTCTTTCTGCTCCTGGGTTAGCTCACTCAGCATGATCTTTTCTAGTTCCCACCATTTGCCTGCAAATTTCATGATTTCCTTGTTTTTAATTGCTGAGTAGCATTCCACTGGGTAAATTTCTGTACGCAATTTCTGTCTCCATTCCTCAGTTGAGTGTGGAGAGCTGCTTGTTTGTCAGGGTGCTTGGTTATTGAACTCTCAGCAAAGAACATGTTTTCACCCTGTCCTTCACCTGGAGACAGAAATAGGCAGGATGTTTTGCCAAGTCCACTTACTTTTGTTTGTGTGAGGATTACAGACAGTTGATCGAGGTAAACAAGTTTGACTTCTGCATGAACCCCTTCATTGTTTGGAGGTGCTTTGTGGAATAAGCCAAAAGAGTGTGACTGTTTTATTGGCAGCCCTCTCTAACTGATCTCCTGTGTCGCACGTTATTTTATTTAATCCTCACTCCCCACTCAGGAACTGTTCGACTATGTCAGTGTGCTCCAGCAGTTGAGGGACATCTGGGTTGTGTCCAGATTCTAGCTGTTGCAAATAAACAACTAGCTGCTACAAACATGGTTGAGCAAATGTCCTTGTTGTATACTTGAGCATATTTTGGAGATATGCCTAGGAGTGGTGTAGCTGGATCTTGAGGTCATATTATTCCTAATTTTCTGAGAAAACACCAGCCTACAGATTGAGAAAGGTTCTTCACCTACACTATATCTGACAGATGGCTAATATCCAGATTATATAAAGAACTCAAGAAGTTAAAAAGCAACAAATCAAGTAATCTAATTAAAAATGGGGTACAGAGCTAAAAAGAAAATTCTCAACAGAAGAATATCGAATGGCAGAGAAACACTTAAAGAAATGTTCAATGTCATTAGTCATCAGGAAAATGCAAATCAAAACCACCCTGAGATTTCACCTTACACCCATCAGAATGGCTAAGATCAAAAACTCAAGGGATGATGCATCCTGGAAAGGATGTGGAGAAAGAGGAACCCTCCTCCATTTCTGGTGGGAATGTAAACTTGTACAACTTGTCTTTAAAAAAGAAATTCTATAATCCATTGACTCTAATATGTGCTGTCCACATACTTCTGGTTAGTGGGGAAGAAGCATCCATTGAAGTCTAGTTGACCTACTGGTAGCCCCATCCTTAGATAACACTAACTCTCTCCCTCCTATCCAAGCCATCAACTGTCAATATCTCCCCAGGTACTGGTGGGGGCTGGTAAGACCATCTCCCCACTCAATGTTAGAATGTTGACTGGCTTGATAGCTTACAAATCTTGTGTGGACCGCATCTCCTGTGAGTGCTGATGAACCTCTAGGTTTGTATATTTAATCTAACTACCTGCATAATCTAGGAGTCTAGAAAGGAGACCCTTGTGAAACAAGAAAGAAAGATGGTAAGGGAGGGAAAAGACACAGGTGACATGACGGGGAAAAGAGGAATAATGGGACGGGAGGTTTAAGTTGGGAGGTAGATGAAATATTAATTCCTTTTTATATCAAAGAAAATCCCTTTGTTTTCTATTTACTAATTAATGATAACTTTAGGCTATGTCACAACTTAGCTGTTATGAGGACTGTCACAGTAAAGAAGAGCACGTGGATGTCTCAGTGGTACACTGACTGTGAACCTCAAGGTCTGTACTCAGAAGTGAGTATACCTAGATAATACAGGATTTCTCCTTTTCATCTTTTGATTCTGGCTTCCACAAAGACTGAATTAATTGGCAGCCACACCAAAAGTCCTTCTGAGAATCTTTTTGTGTTCACTTGTACACTTACTGATCTAATGACTTATTTTTCCGGATGTTTGTTTTAATTCTCAGGTAAGCAGCTGGCATCAATGTCTTCCTGTTCTTTCCTCTGCTGATTCTGTACTTCCTTGTGCAACTTTTTAATTTTTTCACAGTCCCATATGTCAGTAGCTCAATTTCCTGAGCTATTGGAGTCCTGACCAGAAATTTGATGTTTATTACTATGTGTTGAAGTGTTTTCTTATTTTTTTTCTCTAATAACATCAAAAAGTATCATGTCTTTTTTTCCATTTTGAAGTGATTTTTGTACATGGTGGGAAATATGGGTGTATTTAATTTTACCCACTGAACACCCATTTTTCCCAACATCATTTGTTGAAGAGGCTGTCTTGTCTCCTGTGCCTGCCTTTGCCAGATTTGTAAAGAATGGGATGGATGCACCATTTGGATTCATTTCTGGCTTCTGCATTGAATTGCCTTGGACTCTCTGTCTGCTACATTAATTCCGTACTGGTTTGGGTATCATAAGTCTGGTATGATTTGAAATCACGTAATAGGATGATTCTTGTACTGTTCACTCTGCACAGGATTTTCTTGAAGACTTGAGTCATGTATACTTCTGTATAATCTTCATCATTGTTTTATTTTTTCGCTGACAATATTAAGAATTTTAATAGAATTGAAACAATACATTGATTTTTGATAATATGACATGTAATTAATTTAATTATTTTCGTTGGTGGAAGCAAGATGTCTTTCCATCTGCCAGTGTTATCTTCAATTTCTTTCTTTAGTATTTTATGGTTTTAATTTTTTTAATTCTTAATTAATTACACCTTATTCACTTTGTATCTCCCCTGTGGTTCCCTCCCTTCTCCCAACCCAATCTCTCCCTTCCTCCACCCTCTTCAGGCATGCTCCTCCTCAAATCTACTGATAGGGGAGGTCTTCTTTTCCTTCCTTCTGATCCTAGTCAATTAGGTCTCATCAGGAGTGGCTGCATTGGCTTTTTCTGTGGCCTGGTAATGCTGCTTCCCCCTCAGGGGGAAGTAATTAAAGAGCAGGCCAATCAGTTCATGTCAGAGACAGTCCCTGTTCCTATTACAATGGAACCCACTTGGATACTGAACTGCCATGGGCTACATCTGTGCAGGGGTCTTAGGTTATCTCCATGCATAGTCCTTGGTTGGAGTATCAGTCTCAGGAAAGACTCCTAAGCTCAGATTTTTTGGTTTTGTGTTCTCTTTGTGGAGTTCCTGTCCTCTCCAGATCTTACTGTTTCCCACTTCTTTCATAGGATTCCCTGCACTCTGCCCAAAGGTTGCCCATAAGTCTCAGCATCTGCATTGATAGTCTGCAAGGCAGAGCTTTTCAGAGGTCCTTGTGTCAGGCTCCTGACTTGTTCCCTCTTTTCTCCTTCTTCTGATGTCTATCCTCTTTCCCTTTCTGGATAGGAATTGAGCATTTTAGCAAGAGTCCTCCCTCTTGATTAGTTTCTTTAGGTGTACAGATTTTAGTAGGTTTACCCCATATTATATGTCTATATGAGTTAGTATATACCTTGTGCGTCTTTGTGCTTCTGGGACAGCTCACTCAGGATGATCTTTCCCAGATTCCACCATTTACCTGCAAATTTCATGATTTCCTTGTTTTTATTGCGGAGTAATACTCCATTGTGTAGATATAGCACAATTTGTGCATCCATTCCTCCTCTGAGCGGCATCTGGGCTGTTTCTAGCTTCTGGCTATTTCAAATAAGGCTGCCACAAACATGGTTGAGCAAATGTCCTTATTGTGTACTTGAGCCTCTTTTGGGTCTATGCCTAAGAGTGGTATAGCTGGATCTTGAGGAAGCACTATTCCTAGTTGTCTGAGAAAGTGCCAGATTGCTTTCCACAGTGGTTGTACAAGTTTACATTCCCACCAGCAGTGAAGGAGGGTTCCCCTTTCTCCACAACCTCTCCAGCATGTGTTGTCTTGAGTTTTTGATCTTAGCCATTCTGATGGGTGAAAGGTGAAATCTTAGGGTCATTTTGATTTGCATTTTCCTGATGGCTAATGAGGTTGAGCATTTCTTTCAGTGTTTCTCTGCCATTCAATATTCCTCTATTGAGAATTCTCTGTTTAGCTCTGTATTCCATTTTTTAATTGGATTACTTGATTTTTTGCTGTTTAACTTCTTGAGTTCTTTATATATACTGGATATTAGTCCTCTGTCAGTTATAGGGTTGGTGAAGAACCTTTCCCAATCTGTAGGCTGTAATTTTGTTCTGATGACAGTTTCCTTTGCTTTCAGAAGCTTTTCAGTTTCATGAGGTCCCATTTATTGATGGTTGCTCTTAGAGCCTGGGCTGTTGGTGTTCTGTTCAGGAAGTTGTCTCCTGTGTCAATGAGTGCAAGGCTCTTCCACATTTTTTCTTCTAAGCAGTTTAGTGTGTCTGGTTTTATGTTGAGGTCTTTGATCCACTTGGACTTTAGTTTTGTGCAGGGTGATAAGTATGGATCTATTTTCATTTTTCTACATGTAGACATCCAGTTAGACCAG
>REGO01000046.1:4678899-4701809 GCA_010120015.1 Rhombomys opimus | reverse complement strand
GAATCGGTCAAGAAAATTGTCCATTTCATTTAGATTTTCAAATTTTGTGGCATGTAGAAGTAAGACCTAATTATTGTTTGGATTTCTTTAGTGTCTGTGGTTATGTTCCCCTTTTCGTTTCTGATTTTGTTGATTTAGATAGTTTCTCTCTGCCTTTGTCGATCTTGTTGGTTTTCTCAAAGAACCAGCTCTTGGTTTCATTAATTCTTTGAATTGTTTTATTTGTTTCTAATTGATTGATTTCAGCCCCGAGTTTGAGTATTTCCAGCCATCTACTCCTCTTTGGTGTGTCTGCTTCTTTTTTTTCCTAAGGCTTTTAAGTGAGCCATTAAGTTGCTTGCATGAGATGTTTCGAATTTTTTCTTGAAGGCATTTAGTGCTATGAACTTTCCTCTTAGCACTGCTTTCATTATGTCCCATAAGTTTGGTTATGTTGTGCCTTCATTTTTATTGAATTCTAGGAAAACTTTAATTTCTTTCTTTATTTCTTCCCTGACCCAGCTGTCATTTAGTAGCAAGTTGTTCAGTTTCTATCTGTGTGTAGGCGTTTTGATATTTTTGTTATTGAGGTCCAGTTTTAGTCCATGGTGATCAGATAGGTTACAAGGGATTATTTCAATCTTCTTGTATCTGTTAAGTCTTGCTTTGTGACCTGTTTTGGAGAAGGTTCCATGAGGTGCTGAGAAGAAGGTAAATTCTTTTGTATTTGGATGAAAGGTTCTGTAGATGTCCGTGAGGTCCATTTGATTCATGATCTCTGTCAGAGTTATTGTTTCTTTGTTTAATTTCTGTTTTGTTGACCGGTCCTTTGTTGAGAGTGGGGTATTGAAGTCTCCCTCTGTAGTTCCTGTTTTCTTTCCTAGGTTCTCCCTCTCCATGATTTCCTCCATTGTGTTTTCTTTTTTTTTAAATTATTTTATTTTATTTTTCTTTATTAATTACACTTTACTCACTTTATATCCCCCCATGGTTCCCTCCCTCCTCCCATCCCAATCTCTCCCTTCCTCCACCCTCTGCATGCATGCCCCTCCCCAAGTCCACTGATAGGGGAGGACTTCTTTTTTTTCCTTCCGATCCTAGTCAATTAAGTCTCATCAGGAGTGGCTGCCTTCTCCTCTTCTGTGGTCTGGTAATGCTGCTTCTCCCTCAGGGGGAGGTAATTAAAGAGCAGGCCAATCAGTTCATGTCAGAGACTGTCTCTGTTCCTATCACAATGGAACCCACTTGGATACTGAACTGCCATGGGCTACATCTGTGCAGGGGTCTTAGGTTATCTCCATGCATAGTCCTTGGTTGGAATAGCAGTCTTAGGAAAGACCCCTGTGCTCAGATTTTTTGGGGGGACAGCCATTCTGTCTGTGATGGCGAGTAGAACCTGCAGGCACAGACTTACATGGCTCTACCTTTCTGCCTTTCTGGGAATTGAGTGGCTGGGCGTCTGCTGAAACAGGGTAACTTTTCCTGAGGCCTTTTCAGGGTGGTGGTATCAGCTGAGTACTATGAAATCAGACCAGCCATTCCCCTCTCTGTGGGTTTGTACCCGACAGGGAAACTCAGTCTCTGGTGCCCTGGGGCCCACAGTTCTATCTGAAGCAGCAAGTCAGTCGTGCAGGGAGGACTCTGTGCTGGCACCTGGGTCCCCAGCTCTGGCTCTGGGCTGGCTCTGTGCTGGCTCCTGGGTGTCCACGGAACCCAAGTCTTTTCTAGGTGATGTCTGGGTGACCTAAGATCGGTCCTAATTGTTTCCTGCACCATGGGGTTATCTCTCGACTGGAAATCTCTGTCTCTGATGTTGTGGTGCCCACAGTTCAGTCTGGGACAGTGATCAGAGCACCCTGGCGTGTGGCTCTGGGCTGGTGACCAAGCACCTGGTGGAACCGGGATCTCTTCTGAGGTTTAGCCGGGTGAGTCAAAGCTGATTGAATACCCCCCTGTGGGGTATCCTCTCACCTGGGAAACACAATCACTTGTGTTTTAGGGCCTCGAGTTCTGACTGCTGGTCACTGTGCTGATCCTGCTGTGCTGCTGGTCAGAACGAGAGTTGTCCCTGTGCTGCCATCTTGATGAATCGCATATTTTAGTTTTCATAGTAGAAATATAACTTCTTGTCAAGGTTTATACCTAGGTATGTATTTATTTAATTATAGAGATGAATAATTTCTCAGACTCTTTGTTAATGGTACATCATATGATTATTGTAAGTTGATTTTTATGCTGCTATTTTGTGGAAATGTTTTTAAGGTTTGTGTGGTCTAATGGGGTCTTCAGTCTCTTTAATTATATACAGTTAATCACAGGGAGAGGATAACGTGGCTTCTTTCTTTCTTTTTGGTGTCTATCATGTCTATTTCTCTTTCTTTATTGTTGAAATTTTTGAGCACTATTTGAGTAAAAGGGAAGAAAATGGATACATTAGTTTTTTTTATTAATTTTTAAAGGAAATACTTTAAATTTTTCCAATCAGCATAATGCTGGCTGTTGCTGACAGCAGGTCAGGCATGTTCCACAGAACTTTTGTTTTCTTTATTTTGATAATTTTACTCAATTTATGGTGATTTGAGACTAAATTATAAATGATTATTACAATTATTTACAAAAACACAGAAATATATTTTATCCTTTTAATGATATTTGCCTTCTAAGTCTAAATTATATAATTTTTACAATATCATCTTTAAAACTAACATACATACACAATTATATGTTTATGCTTCAAGTCCTGATTTATTTGTAACTAACTTAAACATCCCTGCTCTTTAGCAATAAAATTCAAGTGTTTTTTGCTGTAAGTCTGATTTGGTTTTTATATTGATGTTCAGTATACAAAAAGTTTATATCCCTATAAGGACTTTTGTATTTGCAGTCATAGTCAATGCATTTGTTCTCCCTTGACCAATATTCTTAAAATCTGGATCATCTGTTTTTGCCTTAAATACTAGATTCACATTAGAATCATTTTGAATGATTGAATGAATCATTTGAATCATTAGAATGGTCTAATCATAGACCACATTTTGAAAACCAGAAAGGCCTGTGTTTGACATCCCGAACTTCTGACTGTATCATCCACTACTGGACTAGAACTTGTGAGGTGTTAAAAGCTTTACACAAAGAGTTTAAAGAACCACTGATTTAGTGAGTACTATAAAGGGAAAATGTTTTCCACCAGCAAACTGCAAGTTTTGACAGTGTCACCTGGTTAGAACACCAGGGTCTATGACAGCTTTCAAAGCAGCTCAGTAGGAAGAACAGAGTTATATCAAACAGAAGCCAGCACTTGCTGAGTGCTCAGTTTGAGCCACTGTGTTTGTTAATTTACATGAATCATAATAATTATCACTAATAAACATCCTATGGAGTGGATGCTATTGATGTAGGACATAATATTTTTAGAGAGGATAAGAAGTATGTCCACGTGCCTTCCACTGGTAATGAGTGGAACTAGAACATGAATTCAGTGGTAACCCCAAAACATGCTTTAATAATCCTCTATGCTTCTAGAATGTGAAAAAAGTCACAAATTGCTAATACAGATTTTCCTCTAACAATAAAGCCGAGCTATCATCCTTTCTTGAAGTCTCTTTTATGTCTTTCTCTTATGAATTTCATGGTATTTTATCTGTGACTTGATTGCAGTCACTTAATAAAAAGTCACGAATAATTCCTGCTTATACTTCTCTATCCCTTCTCTTCCATCTAAACTGAAGATC
Organism: Rhombomys opimus; assembly: GCA_010120015.1. Lineage (NCBI taxonomy): Eukaryota > Metazoa > Chordata > Mammalia > Rodentia > Muridae > Rhombomys > Rhombomys opimus. The sequence continues at coordinate 4,698,099 of REGO01000046.1, read as the reverse complement.
CTGAAAAACAGACTTCTTATGTGTCTAAGTTCTCTGAATTCCCTACTTTTAATATAGTCGCTGGTCTATGCTGATAGACCAAACTGCTGATTTGATTTGTTGAAGACAGACATTCAGTCATGTAGGAAAGAAATGGAAGATAAAACAGTCACCGGTTTTGGAAAAAGTATATGGAGGCTGACTTTTTTGCTATTGTACCCGTATCTGAAAGAAACTATGACTAAGTTCAATTACTGGCCAGACCATTATATTTATATAAAAGTACAAACACCTTGTCATATTGAAGAAATTGTTACAAAATAATCACTGGGTCTGACTGTAGTTTAAGATATTTACAGAACAAAAACAAGTAGTAAAATACACACGATAAAACTAATCTTTTAAGAAATCTTTTATTTGAGTGCAAAGACATGTCATATAAATTTTACATAAAACACTCAGTAGGGTAAACTTTCTGTCACATGTCTCTGACAGTTGTGTAAGCTGATCTGCTGAGTCCATGACAGGACATTTAGCATAGATCAACTTGAGAAGTCTTAGACATACAGAAGGACAGAGTTGAGTACATCTTGTTAAATATATTATTTCCATTCTTATAGTCTATTCTTTTTAATAACATTTAAATTAGTAAGAATGATATAATTAATTAAAATTCCATAAATTTGAAAAACTAAAATGAGCAACTAAATGAAAAGCTGACTATGATTATTAAAACAGATAAACCAAGAAAATACTAAAAGCCAGAGGTAACAAATAAGCAGTGCCAAGAAAGGAATTACATTTTACATATAAAATTTTATAAATATTAATGCATTAAATGAATAAGGTTTTATAAATAAATTTAAATGTTTGTATTTCTAGTTAAATTAAATAAAATTAAGAAAAATTCTTAAGGGAAAAAACCCTAATCAATGGTAGAATTGCTCCAGGAAGAGTAAAATATCCTGATATGATATCTATGAAATTAGCCTTCACTCACGACTCATAACCACGTTGATGCATGAAAGCAAAAGACAAAGACTGAGGATAGTAGACAGGAAGGATACAGAAGGAGTTGGTCATTTGAGGGCTGCAAGCAAGAAATGGAAGGACTTGGGTTTCGCAGGGAACAACTGTGATCCCGGCACTGGCTAGGCTGAAGCTTAAGGATAAAAGCCAGACCGAGAGGTACAGAGCAAAGCCAAGTCTAAGGAGTCTTCTCACACCTCATAGCTCAAGCAAGCAAGGTCAAAATGCCAATCACTGGGACTTAATAATTACATTTCATGCACAGGTATTAACGGACATGTGCTGTTATATGTTAATTGAAGTAAATTTTATTTCAAAGTTTTCACAGCTAGGCAAGACGGTTGATGGCTCTTTTCCCCATAAGAGTCTGCATAGAACATTCTGGTAATCTGTTAATTGTCCAACAGGCGGTAGGCTACACAGTCAGAACTGACATGAGTTCTCCAAGTTCTGTGACAGAGGTGTCACATTTGTGTCACATTGTCTTCAGCAACAGGGTCTTACCATCAAATGCTAGTGGGCAAACTAGAGCAATGGCAAGAGGCTGTATTGTTTTGAGGATCTCTGCGACACCTCTTACCAGTGAATCAAGAGGAGATAGCCTACACTGTTTTGTTTTTGTTTTTGTTTTCAATTTGGCAAACGAGGGCCTTTGAGGTAAGCATAATCTGATATGCTGTTGGTGCAAATAGTGTCATAAATATTATGGGCATAATGAACTGGTTTCTGATTGGGAAACACAAGGAAAAAAAAAAAAAAACACGTCTGGTACTTCAAATCTGACCAAGAATCCTGGGTTGCAGAAACAGTAGGCAAACAGATGTGAACTTACTATAGTATTTTGCTAATTGGCCACAGTATCAAATCCTCTCTCAGTTTACATCTCTCTGCCCATAGTTTATTGCAGCTTTCAGGCCTCATCAAAGAGCCTCTTTGGTGGAATGTGGTTAACACAGAAGCTCAGCTGTTGGGAATTCAGAGAATAAGTGATCCTAGCGTTCCCAGTGATTATGTGACAGCTGTATCACACTTTTCCCCCAAACTCACAGTCAACTGTGGAAGAGGAAGTAAGAAGATTTTAAGAGAACCAGAGAAGAGCAATTTATTCTGGGCATCAAAGAAGCACTGCACTCATAAAATCATAACAACCGCTGCTATGCGCACAAGAACAAACCAGCCCAAGTTCCAGCATGGATGGATGGAGGTGTTCATGAGGCCATGGCCACAGCTATGGAAATATTGAGTCAGTTTTCATTAAGAGTGAGGCTTCCGGTAGGTTGAACATAGTCCAGTGTAAAACGCCATACCCAGCAGTATATTGACAATGGAAATTAAAATTGATGGGCTGTTAAAATTGTAGAAAGAGTAAATTAAAAAAAAAAAAAAACCTTTAAAAATAACCCCGAAAAAGCAAGCAAGCAAGCAAACAAACAAAACAAAACAACAAAAACAACTAATGTAGCAGATCCAGAGAGTTTATATTTTGTTCAATATTCAAAGACAGGTAACTAAAAATTTGTGTAACTTCTAATCTAATAGATGAAACAAGGAAATAATTTTCTGCAATTTGGATTAACTACATAGGTGTAGGTGAGCTTTAAATATTCTTTTTATAAATAGATATTCAAATTGAAATTTTAATGATTTGGATTATTTTTTATTCTGATTCTCTTAATTTTATAAAAAAAAACTTGTCAGCCATGTTTTAAACAATTTCAGTTTACAGTCTCAAAACCTCAGCTGACTTTGGACTCTTTTTGTACACATTTTGTCAAGTGTATTTGTATTAAGGATGTCTAAATGATATTGAACCAAATATAATCAAACTTTACAAGGTAAGTTTATAATCAAGTTGAATGTCTTATAGGACATTTAATTTACAAGTAAGATATGTTCAGTGGATTGAATACTGAAAGATTCATTTGATGATGAAAAGCAATTAGAACTGTGGTTGTGACGCCTTTGAAGATTGTATATAGTATATCCTATATATCAGATATTTACATTAAATTTTATTTACACTTTATAACAATAGCAAAATTATAATTACAAAGTAGCAAATTATTTTATGTTTGGGTGTCAACACAGCATGAGGGACTGTATTAAGGAGTCACAGGTTTAGGAGGGTTGAAAACCATGAATTAGAATAGTGAAGTATTTAATACCTAGGGTTTTGCTTTGTACAATATTGTGAGTATAACATTTTGTTTTAAAGTAGCATATAGAATAAATAATTACATATATATGTATATATATATATTTCTTGAACTATACCATTAAACTTCAAATATGGTCTTGCTAATTAAATATGTAAATTTATAAAGCAAAATCTTACAGAAAAATAGAAAACATATACCTTTGGGGTATAAAGAGATATATCCAACAGAAAAGAAGGCTATCATATATTTGAAAATTACTGACAAAAAAATTAAGTAAGCCAGTAAAAATGAAAATTTAAAACCTAGATAGCAGAAAGATATTTACAATTGTATGATAGATAAAATGAGAATAGAGTAATTATGTAAAACATTTGAATTCCAACATTTGAAACCAAACACATACACACGCGAGTTTGAGAATGCACATCCATGATTATGAGAGTATGTAGTTTATGTATACAAATTACATAAGAGTGAATAGTAATGCTAATTAAGTTTCTAACATATGTCAAATTAGCTATCAGCAAAAGAAATTCTTTTACTATTCCAAAACGACTTACAATATGAAGTACTGTAAGAACAAGTAACAAGATTTCTCAGACACAGAGGATGTGAAATGATGTAAACATTGGAGAATATATGTGAGGTTTAAATATTTCCTACACGATTATCAAGCATTTCTTCTGTTCAGTGTGTACTCTCTAACCCAGATTCATACATGATCATTTGTGGATGATCACATATACTCCATGTAACTAAATCTGGGCATCAGGAAAGATTTGGCAACACTTAAGTTTTTCTGAATGTGCAGTAACAAAAAACTTACTGAAAACCAAGCATGCAATGATCCGATTGTTTCCTGTGATGTGTCCAGATGAATCATTTTAGTCCTGTGTGTAAATGGACAGCATTTGCTCTTCAATGTTTTCTGCTCTTGTAGAAACACAATGATTTGTTTATAAAAATAATGACTTTTAAAGGTAGATTTCTCTGTTTTGATTTTCTGTGTTTTGTCTGCATGTCTCTATGTGTTATGTCAGATCCCGTGAAAAATGTTGTTATTGATGTTTTCTGAGCCACCATATGGGTATGGGAAACCAAATCCGGGTCTTCCAAATGAGCAGCAAGTACTTTTAACCTTTGAGCTATTTTTCCAGTCATGGGAAATAATGATTTTTAATACTTTCTCTCACCATTCTCTAACATAGATATATAAAACTAATGTGTCTTCAGAGTATATCACATTAAAATGGCTTATTTTCAAAATAGTTTTGGCTTATGTTTTATTTTGAAAAAAAAAGGTTAAATTGCTAAATGAATCCTGTACTGTGTATAATTTTTGAAATGGTTATAAACATACTTTTTATGTTTTGTATTATCTGTTTAATTCAAAGCCATTTTGTCAGCATCAATTATAATAAAAGCATTGATCAACCTCAAAAGATATTGAAGATTCTCTACATCTTACAATATCAAATTTTTATCCATGAAAATTCATATAAAATAAATATGTATGTCCACTTTATTAATGTGCAAATTTTCTTTTATCTTTTATCTAAATAAATTTATTATCATTTATTATCATTTATCATTTACTAACAGAAAATATTGGGATATGTATACACTTTATACCTCTATACACCTGGGATTATCTGAAAATTTCTTGAGTGAAAGCAGTTATGAGTGGAAAATGTTGAAGTAGCTCTTTGCTGTGGAATCTTTTGTTTGAGTGAACAAATACAAGCATGTTCACTTTATCAACACTCAAAATGGGGAAAAGCTAGAAACAAGCTAAATATCTTTTTATGAAAATGATAAAGTGCATATTTATATGACACTTCTGCACAGCTATATGAGTTATTAAAACTGATATATGTATATCAGCTCTTGGTTGAGGATTTTTTTTGTACTTACACATATGGAATGCTTCACAAATTTGTATAGCATTTTTCACAGGGGCCTTGTCAATTCTCTTTATATTGTTTCTATTTTAGTATATCTACTGCCAAAGCAAGCATGGTTATTGTGTTTGTAACATTTATGTTCAATCATGCTACTAAATATAAACCTAATTTGTACATCTTAACTGATATTAAATTTCCATAATTATGTAACTTGAACTTTCTGATCAATATTTTTTAAATGGTAAGTAAATCATAATATATTCTGTAAATTTTTTAAGCACATAAGTCAGTTTTCTACTTTAGTGAATGGAGAAAACCTATTTAGTAACCATAGAAACAAATCATAACTATTCCATTTCAGGGTTTTGGTGGAAATGGAAAACTTTGGGTGCATTCATGGAATAGAGAAGGGGTATAGATTTACATTAATTGCCTCTTTAATGTTCTGTTTCTGTGGGTGTGTGTCTGTGTTCATGTTTGTGTATTTGTGATATGTGTGTACACATATGTGCACATACATATGAAAGCAAGAGGGTAATTAAGGATGCAGTTTTCCAGGAAATAACCACGTTGTTTTCCAAGACATGGTCTCTCATTAGCCTGGAAATTACTAAGAAGACTCCTCTGATTGGCCAGGGAGCCCAGGCCTCCCCTGTTCTGCTTTCTCAGCACTGGACTTATGGAGACTCGCCACCATACTGCTTTCTTTTACTTGGGTTCAAGGGTTCAAATTCAGATGACCGTTCTTATGCACAAGTACTTTGTAGACAGAACTATTGCCCCGGCCTCTGTATCATTTCTTATAACAGAAAATAAGATGCCAGCAGAGGAGATGTAAAGAAAACTCTCTGTTCTATCTTGGAGATGGGATAAAAGACACTATTCTCAGCTTGTTTAATTGTAACTGTAAGCCAGGCTCCTGGAACTTCTCTTATGCCCATTTGTATATTTCAGTAAGTGAAGACTTATTCTGCATTAGTTGAATAAGAACAGTCACTGCAAATTGCCAGCAGTACCTGTCTCGGAGACCTAGATTCACATGGCAGCTGCACCATCCTCCCAGAGCCTGAGTCTGCTAGACACCATACTAGCTCCGCAGGATCGCCATCACTGACGGTAGGGCCCGCCCAATCCCACAGTGACAGAGAATATGCTATATACTCACCAAAACCAGCCAGAAACGTCATACAAGCTAGACACACCAGGCGCTGGGCCTCCCAAGCTTGGAGAGCACAGTGAAGAGACCCCAGAACTTCCCAGAAAGCATCAGGACTAGCGACCCAGTCTCCAGTTACAGCAGGACTTCCTAACCTAGCAGCAGAGCAGCACTGAGCTGATGGGGCACATCAGCCCTCCAGTTTAAGACTAACCAGGGCCAAACCAGAGAACAGAGAGCCTGGTTACCACGATTCCTACTGACATGACCACCTTGAAATGCCAGCTGCAGCAGGACCTCCTAACCCGGCAGTGACAACAGCAAGGAATCACATCTAAAGACCTAGGTCTGTGTGATCCAGCTCTAACACAGACAAACCCTTAGGAGAAACCTTTGTTTCTTCTGGCTAGAACACACACCTTTAATCTCTCTGGCTGGAATATAGGCACAACAGGCCTTTAATATATCTGGCTATTATTTAGTAAACACATTTATTTCTAAATTATGACAACTAATTGAGTGGCAGAGAAAGATTTGACAGAATGAGTCAAAGGATGCACCCAACTTTCAGGAGAACTTACAGAAGAGGAGCTACTTAACAGCAGAACAAGAGAGAGATCAAGAAAGTTTATGAAAGTAGTACGGGAGAAGTGTAGAGAAAAGTACAGTTTGGTGCCTATTTGTGAAGTTTGGTTGAATGCAGTTGAGTTTGTGTAGTTGAGTTTGTGAATTTCAAAGGAAGTTTTTTCAAGCAGAGAAATTCAGTGAGAAGCACAGAGAATTCAGTTTGAACTAGTCAGCTTGGAAAATAGTTTTGAACTAGAAGGGCTGAGTTAAAACAGCCAGCCAGAGTTCAGAAAGAACTGGAAAGTGTGATGTTTACTTAGTGTAAATCTCAGAGGCCATCGAGGCTGGAACCTGAATCCTTCAAAGTCCCAGCTTGCAGATTGTATGGAGGCTAGAAGTTCCAAGGTCTAGGGCCTATGGATAGTCATATAGAAATTCTCTGGGCTTAGCCCAAGCCATGAATTTGTAAAGCTTGGGTAGGGCTCTCATTTCATCCCCTTATGTGAGGGAATAAAAGTAACATTTACAGACAAACACTGTAGTTCTCATTACCCATACTGCTCTAAAAGATCATTCCTCAGTTGATGGACATCTGGGTTCTTTCCAGGTTATGACTATTACTAATAAAGCTTCTATGAATATGACTGAGAAAAAAAAAAAAGAACAGTCACTGCAAACCTTTGAAACATTTCTTTTTCATCAACTGCGTAGGTCACATACACCTGACCTGTCCTTTTTTTATTTATTATTTATTACAGTTTGCTCACTTTGTATCCAGCTGTAGCTCCCTCCCTCATCTCCTCCAAGTCCCACCCTCCCTCCCTTTTCTCCCCCTATGCCCCTGAGAGGGGAGAACCTCCTCCCTTTCTATCTTGACCCTAGCCTATCAGGTCTCATCAGGGCTAGCTGCAACATCTTCCTCCGTTGCCTGGCAAGGCTGCACCTTCCAGGAGGAGGTGATCAAAATGCTGGCCAATGAACAGGGCCTGTCTATGACCTTTTTTTAAAAATTAATTTATTCATTAACTTTCATTAACTTTTGCAGTTTCTCCTCCCCCCCACTTTCCCCTCTCTCCTTCCCCTACACACTCCTCTGCCCTTTCTCTTCAGAAAAAGGGAGGCCTCCCATGGATATAAACTAGCCTTGGCATATCAAGTTGCAGTAAGCCTCTTCTTTGAGGCTAGAAGAGGTCGCCCAGTAGAGGGAAAGAGTCCTAACAAGACCCTGCTGGTACTGCTAGGTGTCCCCCATGAAAACTAAGCTGCACAACTGTTACATGTGTGCAGAGGGCCTAGGTCAGTCCCGTGCCTGCTATCTGGTTGGCAGTTCAGTCTGTGTGGACGATTATAGGCTAGGCCAGTTGGTTCTGTAGGTTTTCTTGTGTTGTCTTTGACCCCTCTGATGACTACAATTTCTCCTCCACTTCCACAGAAATCCCAAAGTTCCCCTTAATGATTGGCTGTGGGTGTCTACATCTGCTTCCATCAGTTGCTGGACAAAGCCTCTCTGATGACAATTATGCTAGGCTCCTGTCTACAAGTATAGCAGAATCTCCTTAACAGTTCCAGGGGTGGGCTCCTTCTCATGCCATAGGGTTCAAGCTGGACCAAGCTTAGCCATTTTCTCAACGTCTGCTCCATCTTTACCCCTGAACATTGGGTAGGCAGGAAAATTTGTAGGACTAAGACTTTGTGGCTGGGTTGGTCTCCCAATCCCTCCATTGGAAGTCTTGTCTGGTTACAGGAGATGGCCATGTCAGGCTCCCTATTCCTCATTGCCAGGAGTCTTACCTAGAGTTACCATCATAGATTCCTGAGAGTTTCCATAGTTCTGGGTTTCTACCCCCAAACAGAGGTGCCCTGATTCCGTCCAGTTGCCCAGTTGTATGATTCCCTCCAGCTGTCTCTCCCAGTACTCCCTCCATTTCTCCTACCCCGATCTGATTCCTCCCTTTCCCCTCCCAGCCCCTGCCATCCACTCAAGATATCTGTTCTACTTCCTCTTCTCAGTGAGATTCACACATTCGTGTGTCCCCACTTGGCTACTCGACCTGTCTTTAAAGAAGATCCTTCTCCATTAACCTTTTAGTTACTTTTCTTACTGTTTTGATATGCACAGTTTAGCTAAGTTTATGATTTCATAGGTGCCATTATACCATGTAAAGGATGGAATAAAGCAGTGCTAAAATTTTTCATCTAAAAAGGATTAAAGACAGGCATATACACACACAGAAAGAGAGAGAGAGAGAAAATGGTAGAGACAGATACACACACACACACACACACACACACACACACAGAGGCCTCATAGCCATTGAAAAATAGCATTTTTGTGATACCTTCAAGTTCCTGGAAACTAGCAATGAATTTTCTGCTTCTGTAAATTTGAATGTTATAAATATGTCATAGAAATGGAATTCTCCATTATATTTAACTTCAGGGTTTATTTAACTTGATGCTTTTTATAATAGATGCTCCAACTAGATCTTAGAACCAAGCAGTTTCTTGAGCCTCTGTTTTGGCATAATTCTAATTTTCCTTTATCTGCAATTTCCTAGAGACTGTTGAAACAGCAGGAGTCAGGACTGCTTATTTGGCCTTTTCTTAGACAACAAATGCCAATTAGTAGTTATTCACCCAATTTTATTTTAATACCATTTTATAATTAGAGTTTTAAATAATTCATGCAAACCAAACATATCCTCTCTGACTACATATTATTCATAGCCAAACTTCTGTTTTTTGTTTCTGTAACTACGGCCATCAAAGTTATTGTAAATATTTAGAGGAAGTTTCAAATTTGTTTGTTTAATAATATCATATTATTGAGTACTTAATAACATTAGTGTTAAGTGTTGTCATGTGTATGTATCATAATATATATAATATCAATACACATGATATGTTTATCTATGTTATATACTTACACTCTGAATGGTCATGGATACTCATCATACTCATAGATAAATGCAAAACTGAAAACACACTCCTTTTCTCATTTGTGAGACTAAAAGTAGGAGTGAATTTTTCATTCATTTAATAATTTCACTCACAAATATTAAATATGTATCTTATGTTAAGTAAAATTTTAGCACTTTAGGTGAGATGTGAACTAGGAATGAAGGAAAAGCATGTATTTTGAGTGATCAGGTAGAAGTTAATAATAAGCTAGTGTATAAATGATGAAAAAAGCTATAAGAGATTTTCTGATGTAAGGAAAATCACAGCAAATATAAACTAAAACACAGCAGCTGGCAGAATCATGGCAAATGTAAGAGAAGAATGGAGAGGGACCTGGATCCTATTTGTCCTTCTGGAGCAAACTAATAATACTGACATTCTTTTACAAGTGTAATAAAATGTCATCCAAGGATTTTACCCAGGTAATGCTGCTGAGATACACTGGGGGAAAAAAAGCAAGAAAACAAAACCCTTCTAGGTTTGCATTTCTACCCTAGAAGAACTAGAAACCACGTAAGACAATCATGAAGAGATTTAGAACCTGAAAAACATTGAAACTACATTAAGGACCAAGCCATATTCACTAACAGGTAAATTTGTAAGAGAATGAGTCAAGAAAGGAAAAGTCAAGAAAGATTTTCTAGGTGAAACCAGAGATCCAAAAGATGAAAATTAAAAAGAAAGGGTATGGCAGATGTAAATCATGCTGAAGTACAAGGACTGCAAGTTCAAAGCTATAGAAGTTTAAGGTAAGCCTGGGTGGTTTAGACAGACCCTACCTCTAGCAAATGAGCTAGCTATTTGCATAAATAAAGATTATTTTAAAGAATCCACAGGTTGGTGGTAGAGGGACATAGCTTAATGGAAAAGTGTTTGCATAGCATGCACAAGGCTCTATGTTCCGTCCCCAGTACTGAAAATAAGGGAGGGTGTTTGTCACATCTGAAATACACTTAAAGAAGAGGAAAGAAGAGAAAATAGGCATATGCAACACTGAAATCCTATCATCTCCACACCTGAGGGGTTGAGGCAGGAGAAATACAAAGTACTGGTTTAGTGTCGTCAAGAGTGATCGATTTGGGAAAGTTCAGTAGTCATGTGAGCTTTGTGGAAGGGATCTGGTATTTTGCAAGGTCTGTACTATGATGCACCCCAGAATTGCTTCCAGCCTCTGACAATCCATCATTTTTCTGCACTGCTGCATCTCTCAAAAATCTGGCATGATGTGAACCCTTGCTTTCTTGGTATTTACTCACTCTGTTTGAACAAACTTTCTACGGGATCTTTATAAGGATGCACTGCTATTCAGATAAATTAATTCCCAATGATAGAATTCCTGATTTGATTTAACCAATCTTAGAAGCTAAACAGTTAATGGAAAATTTATGGCTACAATAAATACTTTGGTGGACTTCTCACTAGGAGACAGGCTTTAGACAGATTTGTGGCTTTAGATAAGCTCACTCTGGGGATGGCACCACGAATCCTGTTATACAGCATAAATACAGAGCAAGTTACTAATTTGAACCCAAAATAGAATGGGTCTACCAAAAAAATGTCCAAATTAAGTACAAATCTTGATGTCGTTAAATAGAAAATGTTTCATTGTGATTCCTTACACCTTATCAACTTATAGCACAATATACTGTCATTTTAAATTTACTTTGTATCTTGGAATGAAAGACAGATTACTGTCCTAAACTCACTAAATACTTAGAGATAGCTGGAGAATGTGTAGCCAGGTCAGTTCTACTTGAAAAGACATATATGTTGTAACCTCTTGGCTCTGTTAATCCTTGTCAACCTTTGTCATTCTGAATTCACCATGAACTTATGTAATGGATACATAGATAAGAAATGTTTACTTTTAGTGGAAAAACATGTAATCTGTTGCATTTTTAATTCATCTGTTTTTTTTTTATTAATTGCCTTTTTGACTATAAGGTAATTCCTTTTCTGACATAGAGAGCATTGTCTCAGAAATTGTGAGCAGACAATAAACATTGTTGAAGCCTGCCAGTCTTTGCTTCATCCATGAGTAAATACACCTGTTTATCTACTTTTGTACATATGTTACATGAGTGTGTGTCAATTGTGTGTATGTAAGGAGTATCATCTCTTTTGTATCATCTCTTAAATGTGAGTGTGAATATGTACAGGTCTATATGTCTGATCGTTTGTCTACGTGTACGTACTAGGGGTGGGGTGCGACCATACCAACTGGTTGGGAAAGATATTTTCCCTAAGGGCAGCTTGAACTTGCTGCAGTTTCTGCAGGGGAGATGCTAGCTGAAATCAATATTATCATCATGTGTAAGCTTGTGGGAATTTGTTGGTTGAGATTTCTTGTTTCAGACATCTTTTGAGTCAATGTATATGCATGAGACCTCTTTCTTTTGGGGGTATCTTCACTCTTTTTAAGATTTTTTTGCAATATAAATATTTTTATTTTAATTTTTATTAATTACACTTTATTCACTTTGTATCCCCCCATAAATCCCTCCCTCCTCCCCTCCCAATCCCACCTTCCCTCCCCCTTCTCCATGCATGCCCCTCCCCAAGTCCACTGATAAAGGAGGTCTTCCTCTCCTTCCTTCTGATGCTAGTCTATCAGGTCTCATCAGGACTGGCTACATTGTCTTCCTCTGTGGCCTGGTAAGGCTGCTTCCCAATCAGGGGGAGGTGATCAAAGAGCAGGCCAATCAGTTCATGTCAGAGACAGTCCCTCTTCCTATTACTATGGAACCGACTTGGACACTGAACTGCCATGGGCTACATCTGTGCAGGGGTCCTAGGTTATCTCCATGCATGGTACTTGGTTGGAGTATCAGTCTCAGGAAAGACCCCTGTGCTCAGATTTTTTGGTTCTGTTGCTCTCCTTGTGGAGCTCCTGTCCTCTCCAGATCTTACTATTTCCCACTTCTTTCATAAGATCCCAAGCACTCTGCCCAAAGGTTGGCCATAAGTCTCAGCATCTGTTTTGATAGTCTGAAGGACAGAGCCTTTCAGAGGCCCTGTGTGGTAGGCTCCTAACTTGTTTCTTGTTTTCTCCCTCTTCTTATGTGCATCCTCTTTGCCTTTCGGGATGGGGATTGAGCATTTTAGCAAGAGTCCTTGCTCTTGATTAGTTTCTTTAGGTGTACAGATTTTAGTAGGTTTATCCTATATTATATGTCTAATATCCACTTATGAGTGAGCATATACCGTGTGTGGCTTTCTGCTTCTGGGATAGCTCACTCAGGATGATCCTTTCCAGTTCCCACCATTTACCTGCAAATTTCATGATTTCCTTGTTTTTTATTGCTGAGTAATATTCTATTGTGTGGATGTACCACAATTTCTGCATCCATTCTTCAATTGAGGGGCACCTGAGTTGTTTCCAGCTTCTGGCTATTACAAATAAAGCTGCTACAGATTACAGCTTATTCACTTTGTATCCCAGCTATAGCCTCCTCCCTCATCTCCTCTCATGCCCCTCCCCAAGTCCACTCATAGGGGAGGTCCTCCTCCCCTTCCCTCTGAACCTAGCCTATCAGCTCTCATCAGGACTGGCTGCATTACTTTTCCTCTGTGGCATGGCAAGGCTGCTCCCACCTCAGAGAAGCATGAACAAAGAGCCAGGCACTGAGTTCATGTCAGAGACAGTCCCTGTTCCCATTACTAGGGTACCCACTTGGAGACTGAGCTGCCATGGGCTACATCTGAGTAGGAGTTCTATCTAGGTTATCTCCATGCATGGAGACCCCTTTCTTTTCTCTCCATTTCTCTTTCGTTCACAAAGGGTTAATGCAGCTCAAAACTTTTACCAGCCCTTTGAGCCTGGCCTCACAGACCTGAGCAATTAGCTCTGATTGTGCCATCCGCAGAGATAGGGCAGGGGTGCTGCTTTGAACCTAAAGCCAAATGAGTGTCTCTGAGTAAACAAGCCTGAGCTTTTTGTCAGTCTAAGTAAGACCACCTGATGCTAAGTAATAATAACATTAGCTAAAGAGTAGCTTTGGCATCAGGGAGGCCAGGAGGTAAGTGATCCAAACCCAACCAAAGCTGAGCCTGCATCCACCTGCCTCCGTCTTTCAGCCCTGGGTATTAAAAACTCTGGATAACAGCATAGCCTATACTACACAGCAAACCCAACACTCACTATAAAAAGAAAATAAAGAAATTCAGTTGTCTAGGAATGATGTCACATGACTCCAGTCCCAAAATTTAGTATGATAATTTTTTTTAATTTCCAAAAATATGTATTCCTAAGCCACAGTGATTTAAACAGATACTTTATAATTGTTATATGATGTACACAAATGGTTCATAGTATATGAAAACCTGTTAGCATCATCAGTTATGAGGTTCTTTACACAGAAAGGATAAAATTCACATCTACAAAAACCGTGTTGGTAAATCTGAACCAAACAGATTTTTCCAGACAGAGCTTGCAATATAATTTGGAATATCTACTTTGAAAAATTTTGCATCTGTTGAAGACAGGAGTCCAGCCTATCTTTGACCTGCAAAATCTGGATTTTTGTTGTTTATTCATGTAAGCAAAGGATATATGTATGAACTACTTGTGTGCAACGTTTAAAATAGCATTGCTGTAGACCCAAGTTCAACAGTCCACATGCCTGTCAACAGTAAGAGAAAATTGCTTTTGGGAGCATTTCCAAGAAGCTAATAATGTTTTGTTCTATGGGGCTGTGATTATTAATTTTATGTGTTTATTTTGTTGTTTGCTAACACATATTTTGCAATGAATTATTATACTTGAAAGCAGTATGGCTCACTAGTTGCCATTTCCAGACAAGTGGTTATATTCAGCTTTAAACTGAATTAAGGGTTGGGGGCTACCTATAGAATACTTGGTTTTTCATTTCAATGGCTTTTCTATTTTATTCTAACATGTTATCCTCCGTGGCTGCAGGAGCTCTTGGAGAGCAGGGAACAAAATCTAATTAGAGAAGCCTCCTTTTAGCAGTTCACACTAGAACTCACCGTGACTGTTCTAGATATTTCACAGAAAATCAAGCAAAATTCAAATCAGTCTCAACATCCACAATTACTGGTTTAAGCAGGCTCTGGCATAACCCTAATTTAAATTTATATAACTTCAACCACGAAAATAAAGAGGGTAAAAGTTGCACATCTTGTCCCACAATGAGATTCAGCTGCAACAACCGAAGTTTTTGAAATCCGAGTCCGTGTGACTCACATATTAGCAGCGATTCTCAGTTTAGCACTGCACTCACACTTGCTGGATCTTCTCATTCACTTCGGTTGCTGTAACAAAAACCTCTGATAAAAAACAGCTTTGAATAGAATGATATTTACAATTCCAGGTTATGACTCATTTTTGAGAAAAAGTCAAGACAGAAACCCAAAGAGCTGGTCACACCACATGCACATTTTAAAGCAAGGAGAAATTTAATACGCACCTGTTTCCTGCTTTTTTACCCAACTGGCTTTCTTCAGCCTCAACATTTCAGGGCCTGGTCTAGGAAATGGTTCTACCCTCATTGGGCTGAGTCTTCCTACATTAATGAACAATCAAGACAACCTTCTTCGACAGACGTGTTCATAGGACGACCTTATCTAGACAACTCACCAACTGGAACTCTTACTAGATCGGTAGTCACCTTAATAGTCAAAACTAACTTTTATACAGAGGACTACTTTTTACTGATCATACTAAAATAGAAATTTTCTTCCCTTTCCTTTGTTAGAACTTTCATCAAATCAAGACATATTCTAGCACCATGACTTTTAATTCATTGTAATGGCAGGAATAGTGGAAGCAGCAGATGGAGCCTCAAAATAGCGAAGTCCCTGATGTGTTCCACATTCGAGTCACAGAAGGCAACGACTCAGGCATTCTAACATGCTATTGAAATATGGAGGGAGCAACGCTGCTCCCTATAGAATTAGACAATCAACTGAGAACAGTAAGCATACCAACATTTAATATATTCAAAGTCATAACTGGAGAAAGAAGAAGTCCATTTTACCCTCAGAATTTCTGGAATGTACTGAGGAAACACTCATTCTCTGCAATTCTTTTTTTTATTAATTATTTATTTTTATTTTTATGTTATTGGTGTTTTGCCTGCATGTATGTCTGTGTGAGGGTGTCAGATCTTAGAGTTATAGACAGTTGTGAGCCACCATGTGGTCCCTGGGAATTGAACCTGGGTCCTCTGGATGAGCAGTCAGGGCTCTTAACCGCTGAGCCATGTCTCCAGCCCATTCTCTGCATTTCTAGACTACTAAAATCTCCAGAAATGAAAGAAATAATTTTATAGATATAGTACTTCAGTGTAAAATTGCTATGATCTGAACTTTTAGCATAAGAAGAAATATTACTCTCTCAACACACTGGTAGGGATTATGATTTTAAAATTATTATTATGGAGCATGTGATTAAGTGTGCATCAAAATTACTTTTACTCAGTGGACAAATATTGACAGTTAATCCATAATTTTAAGAGATTCATACTATGTGCTTAATTTTATAATTTTGATTATTATGACAACATTGTAACATTAATATTTTACATTTTCTTAATTATTTATATGAATAATGAAATATTTTATTTTTATTATTGACAAGGATAAGTTCATCTTTCTGTGAATGTTTGAAGAACATTCATAATACTTCCTTAAACAATAGTACAGTGTCAAACAAGAATGTATCCTTAATTTTCTTTTCAAATATGGCTATCCCACATATTTTGAAACACATAAGGAGACATAAGAACAAATATTCTGAAACAGGTCATTATTGTCTTTAGTTTACACCAAACCTGGGTGTTTCTTCTGGCCCCATGTGCAAGGAAAGATAGAAAGCACAACCATCAACAGATTGTGTGTTAGTTATTCTTAGCAGGAGCGAATGTGTTAGCAGGATTTGCCAGGAGATAATTTACATGGTATTCTACAGTAAGTAAAAAACCATTGACCCCTATTGCAAAGCAATATAGTAAAAAAAGAAAAGATAAAGCTAAACATAAGCAGAACAAAAATATTATTTCAAAAATACTTTGCTTGATACTCTCAAATTATAGTTGATAGTTCAAAATGTAGTAAAACTTTTAAAAAAACTGAACAGTTCTTAACCAACCCAAGCTTGGGTATTAACCAAAGATTTAAAAGTAAAATATGCTTTATTTTTTTCTTGAGAATTGACTGTAAAATATATCCATTTATAGGCTCAATTTTTTAAAAATAATTATGCCACATATAGCAGGTGTAATTATTTAAACATTATACAATGTGTATGCAAGTTAACATTTCTAGATCCTTAAATAGTTTTGTTTTTGGTGTTTTGTTAAGAGCCTGATTTGTGTATGTTTATATAGTATCATGTGATTTCAATACATGTTTGCAGTATTTACTAATCAAACAGGATGATTAATATTTTCATTTTCTTTCTTTTTTGTTATATCTGTATATTATAGAATATATATTATATTATCTATATTCTATTATTCTATTATATATAATATATATTATATATTATATATATAATATATATTAAGTATATTATATTACTTAATAAAACTAATAAACTTCACTTAGTTATCTTCCTTTTGCCTGAGTGGGAAGAACATATAAAATTGCTCTCAGCAATTTTCAGTAAGGGATTACACAATTAAATATAGAAAATTATAGCAACTTCAGAAATTGCAATGTGTTAATATTAATTTTAGTTTATTTATATTAAAGTGTTGTTTAACCTGTTATATTTCTTGATAATTGCCTGTAGGATTCAGTTTTGTTTTGACATTACTGTCAACATTGGCAATCTTTTGACTAGGAATCAACTTCTACTGCAAACTTAAGATACCATTAAGTATCTACAACATAAGAATACATAAAGCAACTCTTTTTATTATGTTAGTGTAATCCAAACTTCTCTAAGAAATGAATATAAAGACTAATTTGACATCAGAATCTGAGGTTTGGTCTAATGAAATGCCTTCGCAATGGTATTACAAGGTCAGAGAAAAGATGGAAACAACATTTTCACAGCTCATTGGTTTTCAATAAGTAACACCTATCCTGATAACGCACTGATAATTACATACAAGTGTGCAAATTTTGTAGAAATTTTCTTCTTTAGTGTTTCCTGGTTGGTTGAACTCTAACAAGTGAACTTAGGACTATCAAATCAGAGCAGTGAATTAAATTTGAGTAAGTATCTCAAATAACAAATAAAATTCTAAAATTCCAGCTCTTTTTCCAATTTCAAATTATAAGGTTCTAAAGGATAACATATTCCAAATTATTTGGTAGTATTTTACTTCTTTACAGCAAAAATTACTAAATTAGACTCCCTGTGGTGTTTTTATATAACCTCAGCGTATTCCTGAATACCCTAATTCAGTTGAACACATATCCGCTGGTTGTAACTAAGTTCCCAGGAACTAAATTGGTAAGTTAAAAGTTCCTACACTTACCATGTCTTCTTGGGAAGCATACTGAGTTAGACATCACAAAGCCCAGCAAAGTATAGCTGCTATGGATACCATGACAAAGATACCAGAGGTAAGGCAATGTTGGGGATATTGTAGCTACAGTCTGGCTGGAGATCTGTAACCCCAGCTCCCAACACCAAGATGAGAGGCAGAAACAACGTAATCCTTGAGAAGCTAGCCTGATACACACAATGGCAAATAGCAAGAGAGCCCCTTTCAAATAACATAGAAGGCAAGCACAGATATCTGAGTTTATCCTAGAACTTCTGCACACATTCTGTTCATCTGCGGGACATACATGTCCTCATGCACACACCATCACACACACACACACACACACACACACACACACACACACACTCACTCACACACTCACACACACACAGAGGCTGCAAATGTTATGCCCAAGTCTCGAGGACCCAAAGGAGCCGATTCTGATGCAGAATCTTTTTATTGCAGTCAGTGTAGCCTTTTCATTACAAGCTGGAGCTTGGGCCCATACCCTCACCATGAGCTCAGGAGGAGGGTGATTTAAAGGTCCCAGTTCCTCCCAGCAAGCCCAAGCAGGGGAATTCCAGCCTGGCAAGCGTCTATTGGTTGAAACACAAAAGGGGCTGTTGCATTTTAAACTGATTAGCTGTGGGAAGGTGCCTGCTTTCCTTTCTTTTGATGCTGCTAGGGGAGAGGGGGAGAGGGAAGATCTGGCTGGTTTCCTAGCAACTGTATCACTAGGAGGCAGGAAAGAATTCAGTAAGGCTGGTTCCTCCTTGCCAGACACGTCTCCACTTGTACGACCTTTGTTCAAACTTGTGCTTTAAACTTTAATCCAATAACCCAAAAAACTAATTTTTTAATTCTTTGGTCTTTCTCACATACACAGGTTACACATACACACAGAGGCTACACATACACACAGAGGCTACACATACACACAGAGGCTACACATACACACAGAGGCTACACATACACACAGAGGC
>REGO01000046.1:4655603-4678288 GCA_010120015.1 Rhombomys opimus | reverse complement strand
ACATACACACAGAGGCTATACATACACACAGAGGCTACACATATACACAGGTTACACACATGCACACACACATACAGGCTACACACAGACACACACACATTCTCTCTCTCTCTCTCTCTCTCTCTCTCTCTCACACACACACACACACATACACACAGTCTACACACACAAAGATATAAAAACAGACCAAATGCACAATAGGTCCTCTCAAATAAGCACAATATTAAGTCTGATAAACTAAGAGCCATGGATAAGGGGACCAACTCTTCCTGGGCTTGTGTTAGGGATTCTTAAAGCCTGTTAAAATCTCGTGAAGGTGTTGCTGATGTTAGTGAAATACATTCTTTCTGACATTCATTTTCCTGGAAATATAGTAAGACATTGCCAAGGGATAATTTTATGTCCTGATTAGCAGCCATATTTTTCTTCCTGGTTGCTTAATTAAAAGTTTATCAGTGCAGAAGGACTTCACTTATGCAAGCAAGAGTCACTGAACACTCCCCAGATGTGTAAACTTAAAGGTATGGGCTCGTGTACACCCTCTCTACCTCTAGATGAGTGTCTATTTTAACCTGCTTACACTGGTCTAGACTGTCTTCCAGCCTTTCACACAGTGCCACCCTGGCTGCTCCTGCCCCATCTGTGTGCTCATTGCAACAGGAGGAGGTCGTGGTGACCTCCTCACGGTGACTTTCTCCTTCTCTCCTCTCTTCCACCTGGGACCCTCCTCCTACAATCACAAGTCCTGCCTCAACTATCCTGCCCAGGTATAGGCAGTTCATATTTTTATGAACCAACCAGAATATGGAAAACAATTTTTACCCGATATTGAGACAGGAGATGTCTCGATAATAATGACAATGCCCACATCTAGGACTGCCCCAGATCTCTGAGTACAGAAATCAGCATTTGGATACACAGTGCACAAAAAACATCCCTCAGCACAGATCCCTTAAGACAGTTTTGCAACTATTACAACTGATTGCTCCTGAAAGCACAGCTTCAGCTAGGGCTGTTTGGAATTTGTATCAGGCTTTTTGCTGTCCAAGTATCTTTAACTCTAAGTGACATGGAGACCAACTTATTTTTTCTATCTCAATCTCCCTGAAAGGGTTTCGTGGGAACCACTCCAAAGTCCTTCTTCCCCTGGTATGGGAACATGGGGTTCAACTGTCAGGAGTCTTTTCTTTCCACTTTTGGAAGTGCCAGGTAAGATAATATGAGAAAGAAGCATCAAAAAATGGGGCCTGGCGTGGAGTTTCCAATAGCAAAGAAGACAGACAGTGGCAGCAATTGAGCATTGGGCAGGACAAGCACAAAATGGTAATTGGATCCCACTGCTTGACAACTAAAGGCATTACCAAGCAGTGACATGGTGATACACTTCTGAACATTGACATTGGCCCTGGGCATTCAGTGCTTATTTCATGAGGATATGGGGCTTGCCAGCCTGTGAGCAGCCATCAGGGTTGTACCCAAGTGTCCCAGCCTTTGGGGCATCCCAAACAGTTCTGTTATGGCCAAGACTTATGGACCCCAAAGACCACCAAGGAGCAGATTCAGATGCAAATGCAGTAGGGTCTTTATTATAAACTGGAGCTCCGGCCAGTACCATCACCAAGGCAGCGGAGTGCAGGGAGAGAGGGGTTTTTATTTAGGGTTACTGCCAGGTTCTGAAGTTCCACCTAGGCAGTTCTATGATTGGTTGTTTGTCTGGAGAGCCAAACATTGTTTTACTCAACCTATTTTAAAAAACACCTGGATAAATTGCCGGGTTCTCTCAGAGCCAAGAACTTCCTTCAAGTTGTCCCTGCAATCAAAAAGTTGTGGAAGGAGCCAGGCAGAGTTGCCTGATAGTTAAAGACACAGCTCAAGAGTTGCCTAAAAGTTGAGTAGGTGAAGGAGAGGGCATCAGATTTAGAGACTAAGAAGAACTTGTCCCATCAGTTCCCAGATTCTAGGCTTCCACTTCTAGAATCCTCATTTTGCTTCTCTTATTTCAGGCTGATATCTGTTCCTGTTTCTTATTTTCTATTATCATTAAATACATTTATCATAGAATTTTAAATCCATTTTCTATTAATTCTACCTTTATTTTTTTCTGTTAACTCCTTTGAAATGCAAGGCACTTTTGCTTGTTTGGTAATTTTGTGTTATATGCTGGGTATAATTTTATTCAGTAAACAGTTTTGTTTATTTTTTAGTATTTGTATTTTATTTTGATTTATAATTCATTTACTTGCATGATAAGTTAGAAAACAGTGTGTTGCTCTACCTGAATGGAATTGATGGGCAGGCAAGGAGCTCTTCAAATGCCCCTCTCTGACAGCTTCCTTTGCTCTGGAAGCTTGCTAGCAAGGAGCACATGGAAAACAGTGGAATATGATGTCCCGTGAGTACAGTGTTTTCACAAAAACCTAGGGTCCAGGGCTGGTAGCACTTGGTAAGCAGCTGCTGTTATCGTTCTCAGCTCAGGATCTCAGCTGCTTAGTCCAGAGGACATGACAGCTCTCAGGAACTTTTCTGCTAACCAACATATACTTTCTCTTTTCTGATATCTTGTAGCCTTTAATTCTTTTCAGTCTCCACCCCCCCTTTCTCTCTGTCTCTGCTACCTCCACCCCCACAATACAACAGGTCTTGCTTTCACTCTTTCCTCTTTACATAATCACTGGGTTTGAAATCTCAGACATGTTGAGGACAGGACGAGGAAAGAAATTAGGAAAAAGTGGATCCCTCCTTAGAAAACAAAACTCAAGGAATAGACAAAAATTATTTCCTCCTGTATGCCTGATATAAATTTTGCTTTACATAATAATCTCTATTATACTACAAATGGCACTTTATGTTTCTAGTTAGTAATGAGTTGAAATCTCTTGTGCATGTTTTTGAAGCTTCTCTGTTTTGCAGGCAGTGGGAGGGCAGGCACTTGGCTACAGTATAATTACAGTGTGCACCCATCAGGACCTCTTCTGTTCCAACCTTGGAACAATTTCAAGGAGTTTGGAAGCAATGAAGCAAACATGGATTGTAACTAAATATATAAATGAAACAGTATTTGTTTTAATTTATTTTTAAAGGGTAGAGCAATTAACATTCTATTGTACCATAGAATTTAAATTCTTCAATAACTGATCTTTTGGATTATTTAAACATTGAGATTATGGATTTTGCCTTGTTTTGATTAAAACATAAAAACATAAAAAGTAGAACCTTGAGGAAATATGTACTATTAACTGTTGCAATGCATTTAACCTCAACTACTGCATGTATAAATAATAGCGTCTCTCCAGTTTCAAACAGACTGGTCTTCAAGTTGTGAGTTAAGAGTTTGCTGAAGTGGAAATGATGAAATTTAATGTTTATGATAAAAATTCATGTCATGGGATAAATTACATTAAATTTTTAAACAATACATTATGTATTCCAGAGCAATCTGCAATTACTTATGTATTTATATATTCTAAATAGTAATCCTTCATCAGATGATTGGCTCTCAAATATCTTCTCACAGTGGCTTAGTTTTTCATTCTTTCCTATGAATTATCAAAAGTTAAAATTATTATCTTTTCCTCTTTATTAAAGTTTTCTTACTGTTTTGTTTGAACAAATTCATATATGTGTTAAGTTATGAATATATATTATTTTATACACATGTACAGAATACAAATACTGCATTCTTGTCACCTTATCCAGTACCCTGTCTCATTTCTATCTCACTTTTATTATCAACTCTTTCATAAATAAAGTTTCTTCCCATCCACATTCATGTCTTTCTGTTTTGTGGTCTATTGAGTTTAACCACAAGTTTGCTACTATTTATTGGAGTGAAGTGATCTTATCATGTCATAGGGTACACAATTAAAGATATTGTCTGTTCCTCCCCTAGAATCCATTAGTAACTCAAACTAAGACAGAGTCATACACACAAAAAAGACGTGAACACAGAAGGGGGAAGTGTTAATTGCTAGTATTTGGCTCTTGAGGGGTAAGGCCTCATAGGCACCTCCCAGTCCGTGATAAAATGTAGATGATCTCATCATCTTCAGGTCTTAGACAGATAAACACAACAGCAGTGTGTTTCAATTAAGAAACTTTTCTTTGAGCTGAAAGACAGGGAATGTAGGGACACATGGCTGCTCAAGATACTGAGAATAGTTGAAGATCCCTTCTCAGCCCTCAGCAGGACATTCAAATCTTATACTCTAAAGCTCTGGGAACAGGTAGAAGAGAGGCAGGAAGAATCAAAGTGCTATGTCTGAAGACAGGGATAATAGATATGAAATTCTATCTTATATATATATAATCATGGTCTTATACAATCATGGTCTCATGGCAGCAGCAGAGAAAACTGGGACTAGAAATATAGATGTGTGTGTGTGTGTGTGTGTGCACACGTGGTAGTTTGTGGCTCCACCCTCAGAAGCTTCTGGTCTTCTGCCCCAGCCTGAAGAGAAAGGGAGTAATCACAGAGGCTAGTTTGGTTTACGTTTGCTTTCATCATGTCCAGAGCTTGCTGGTTCTTCAGAACAAATGGGGATGGTGTGCTGTAGGTTGCTTTGGAGCAGTTTCCAGGTTGTATTTGATTCCTAGACAGTGTCTGTCAGCTGAACGGAAATCCGCAGGGACAGACGTTGACTAATGAGAGAAGGGAAAACTGAGGAGCTTACAGGAATATTTTCTAAAAATTTATACAACCTGCTGAGTATCTTTTTGTAAACTAATCATCTCTGGGTTGCTTTTACACCATCAATACCATGTGATGGCTATACAGTCCTCTTTGGGGAATAAGCACAGGGGGAAATCTGAATAGACTCACTGATGATGCAACTATTTAGAATCCTTTCAAACATTGGACGAATCCATTACATGTAGGATACAGATGACTAACTGTACACAGGAATTGTCTCTGACATAAACTCAGTGGCTGGCTCTTCGACCTCCCCACCCTCACCCACCCCCCACCACACACACACCCGCTGTGGGAGGAACAGCCTAGCTAGGCCACAGAGGAAGACATTGCTGCCAGTCCTGGTGAGAACTGATAAGCTAGGGTCAGATGGAAGGGGAGGAGGACCTCCCCTTTCAGTGGACTATGAGAGGGGCAGGGAGGAGATGAGGGAGGAAGAGTGATATTGGGAAGAAATGAGGGAGAGGACTACAGCTGGGATACAAATTAAATAAACTCTAATTAATATAAAAAATACAATTTAATAAAAATTATAAAAAATGAACTCAGAAACTGAACTCAGTGTTGAAGACTGTCTGCTATAACAGCATACAGCATGGAATAATTTATAAAGAATCCTTATTTATTACAGTTCTGAAAGCAGGGAAACCCATTAAGGTGATTTCAAGTTGGATTAAGTAGTAAGGGCTACTTCCTTTGCACAGAGAAATTCTGTTTCCACAGATGGTAGAAGAGAGTTAAGTGCTGCATGAAGCCTCTTTTACAAGGTCTCCAGGCATCCATGTGGGAGCAGCTTTAATACGCCACTCATTTCATACCAGCCTTTCTGTTAACACCATCACACTGGCTGTTCTGTTTCCACACTTGAGTGTTCGGGGACACATTAAAGCTATACAGTGACACAAAGTATCTTTACAGCATATCTGACCCTTACACTCACCATTCTTAACTTTCACGTAATCAGTATCTTGATTTTTCTAATCATAACATGGGGATGCAGTTTGTGTTCAACAGGGGGAGCAACCACAATGGAAGAAACATGGATGAAGCTGGAGAGAGGAAAGACAAGTGATGTAATTATATTTCAGTGAAAATCATGTTTAAACATATATTTTGCAATGTTATTTATCTAAGTAGCATGTATTTTAGTTATACTTTGACAATATTATACATGTAAATGAAGAATCTTGATTATAGCTCCCAAATTGCCCCTTAATTGTTCTGTAATGTAGGAGGTTTGTTTGTTTGTTTGTTTTTGTTTTACCATGATCATTCTTTTCTTCAGTTATATTTGTATTCAAATATTCAGAATGTTAAGCAGAAAGGGCTGCCTAATTATACATATGCTTGACAATGGTAGGTCTGGCAGACAGTGATAGCAGATTTCTTCACTGGTGGACAGATTACATTGGTTATTCTAGAGTGGGAACAAATATGCATCTGGGATCATGCAAATGTATCACTTAGCACGGTAAACTGTAGGAACTCACATAAGAATGGCACTCAGATATTTTCCTTGAAAACCAAAAGGGGGAAAAAACCTCTCTTCTAAAGGTGCAAGATTTCGAGATACATTATCATAAATTTTACTTTTATTCCCTTGGATTTTTTAAGACTCTACTCATGCATACACACCTTTCTAAAGTGCAAGCTGTCATTCCTCCCAAATAGTCCCATTACAGGAAGTCAAGTGTCTATTTGCATGTTATGTTTCCAGCTGTGAGCTGTGCTCACTCTACTTTTCCCCTTGTCCTTCACCTTCTTTTTGACATTGTTTTTTAGAGACAAGAGGAAAGAACACTCTAATGAGAGCACCAACTAATTTGATAATTAAGGAAGGATTAGTTAATTAAAGATATGCAAAGATTGATTAAAATATACTTACGTTTAATATGAATAGAAGAAATGGAACAAATACTTTATAAAAAGAACTAAATTTAGTCTACCATTGAATTTTCAAATCCTTCAAATAGTATTTACAATAATAATAATAATATGATTATATTTATTTTCTTCCACTTAAAATTAAGAATTAGAGTCCATTTCAGAAACTTCTGAGAATGATATCCTTTACATCCCATGAGGAGCCCTCAATGTATGTGCCCACTTCTGTAATGAGATTTTTCACATCTTTTGTGGTAAAGATACTGAGATGTCCTACGTGGACAGTTTGCCACAGGAAATAGGATCACTCATGGCATCACATCACATACATCAATTACAAATCGCTTTCCCTCTGACCTGCTATAACTATTCATCTAATATTACATTTGGTAAGTGTTTCTTATAAATCAGAATCAAAAAGAAAATATAACTTTTAAGACAGTAGACGTTAAGTTTTATTTAACTCCTGTAAAACAGCCTCATCTACAGCTGCTGGAAAAGTTATTCATATGTTCAGGTTCATATCTTCTATTTCTCACATGAGGGTGGTTGATTCCCTTTTTGTTGCTTGTAGTATTTGTGTCTGTTTTTCTCCTCTTCACTTTGGGTATGAAACTCAAAGAGGTAATTATTTCACACTCTTACATCTCAGACTATTAAATAGTATGGGAAACAGGTTCAATATAAAGCAGTCACCAAGATTGTTTGCGTTTATGTAGAATAAATATAAACATTTTATTTCTTGTATTTTGTTTTTGTTAAAATTGAAATCATATAATGGATCTATTAGCATTTGTTGAGAAAAAATAAATTAACAGAACCAGAAATAAAGGTTCATTAAAATTTCTGTTCAGAACCACCTTCCCCGGGTGATAAGAAGTGCTTATTCACATTTACATTATTCTAGGTATGTTAAATACAAATATTATACAGTATAAAGCAGAACTCAAGTTAAAAGATCAACATTATTTACCACTTTATTTAATGATTATAAAACATGCCACTCAGATAAAAAATGTTTTTGCTGTTCTTTGTGTTCTCTGCATTGGCTTACCAAAATCAAAACAAACTGCTTACCTCTCTCCTTTATGTGTAAACAACTTTGTCAATATGTCAACATTTACAGTTCTATTTTCTCATTGTTCAAGCCAGTCCTGACAGTGAACGTGATGTCTTTCT
Organism: Rhombomys opimus; assembly: GCA_010120015.1. Classification (NCBI taxonomy): domain Eukaryota; kingdom Metazoa; phylum Chordata; class Mammalia; order Rodentia; family Muridae; genus Rhombomys; species Rhombomys opimus. The sequence goes on along the minus strand of REGO01000046.1, from coordinate 4,670,535 downwards.
CCTGATTAAGCTGACTAGGCACGTTTCTAGTCAGGAAGGAGCAGCCAACAGGGAACTTGGAACTGTCTGTAAATCACATTGCCCTTTTCTGGCTACCTGGATGTGCAAAAGCAGCATCAAAGAGCTTGAAGAAGAACTGCATTTCCTGAAAGCCAAGCTGATTGTTTCATAACATACGCCACCTTGGTACGAATGATATGGCTAAAATAAAACCTATTAGAAAAGATGAAAATAGGGACATAAACTTATTTTTTTTTAATTCTAAAAGTCAACATATGATTTTAACTTAGCTTGTAGTCAGCATTTGAAATGACAAGCTTTAGGGTCTGGGGAGGTAGCCCAGTCCTTTAGGTGTTTGCCATACATGCGTGAGGACCTGATTTTGGATTGTCAGACAAAAAGTCAGGGTAGAAACATATGTACACACTCCCAGTACTTGGAAGGCAGACAGGTGGTCTGGGGCATCCTGACATGAGACTATAGCCATATTGATGCACATCAAGGGAAGTGAAACACTTTGCCATAAGAAAGGAAGTGGACAGTGATAGAGGTCATTCAGTGTGAACTGTTGGCCTCCATACACATGCAAACACACAGAGGAGCACAAGCACACATACACACACACACACACACACACACATACACAAACACACAAATACATACACACATACACATATTCACAAAGAAAATTATGATATATATATATATAAAACAATAAATAACATCTTCTATAACTAAAACTTGATAAGTTAAATATGATAATTTGGTGATTATATATAAATTTGGAAAATTTAAGAGTTCAGTCCTATTAATTCACATAAATTTTGTGATTTTTGTCTTGATATTCATTACTGAAGACTAAGTTTCTATAATTATGTATTCTTAAATTTAACACTCACTCATGCAACTTTGTTATCCTGGATAATAATTTTAAGAACTCAAAGGGTGAAACAAAGCTTAAAAGTTTTCCACTCTAATCTTTTGTGTTTTTCAGTATTGTTGGAAGCCCGTGACAAGTCTGAATACTATCTAAGGATACTTAGACACGCAGAAAGAATGTGTGCGTGTGCTTTAAGTATAGATGCTATGAATTAAAATGAGAGTAATATTTATTAGATCAAATACATATATTTATAAATTATATATGATACATTAATTATCAATTAATACTCTGATTAAATATATTTATCCTATGAATCTATTTTAGACTGTATACAGTTAATAGACATTGCATTTTTCAAAGGGCAGATTATGCAGTGAAAGACTTTTTTCTTATTATTACCTTTATTCTGAGATTCATAAAAGCAACTGCAAAACTACAATGTGGTCCATCCATTTAAAGTCTCTATTTTCATGTTTCTTTCAGAATCTTTCAATAAAGATTCTTTTATACTGTTAGAATCATCACCTAAGAAGAGTGATATTTGAGTAATCCAGTGTTAGGACATGAAATAGGATCTGTTATTACACTCAAAAGACAGTTCTCAGAGACTATGTTCATAAAGCAGAAATAGGTAGAGAAAAAAAAAATCAACGAGTCTAAATAACAAGAGCAGCTTGTAGGTCTGCGAAACCTTTCAAATGTTTGAAATTGCACAGAGTAAGGAAAGAAACCGCCTCCAGAGGTAGACTAAGAATCGCACAGTAGGAATTTCCTTTTGCCTCGTGGACCCTCCCTGTCTTGCTGGACAAAGATGCGCAGCTTCATATCCGGGTATTTAGAGGAATTTCAAAGTCCTGCAGGCTCCCTCTCCTTTTATGAAGGTGGTCTCACTTGGTGCACAACGTGAGCGCTCGCTTCCAGAGAACATATTTCTAAAAAGTCATGCTGCTCTTTTTCCTCCTTGAACACTAACAGACAGATTCTTTTTTTCTGTTCCTCATACTTTGATATTTCAAACATAAGCTCATTTTCTTTAGAAATTTTATAATTTCACTAAGGTACAAAAGAACACACAATAAAATTATTTTGCCAATTTTAAACACCAGTTGATAAAATGACAGATATATAAATTTATTTCACCAGCAACCCAAATAGAAAAATAAATTAGAGCTATTTGAAAAAAATGAATAAAACATTTTTAAACGCTTTGTTTTCATGTTATGTGCATTGGTGACTTTTCTCCGTGTGTGTTTGGGTGAGGGTGTTGAGGTCACTGGAAATACAGTCACAGTGGTGAGCTACCATGTGGGTGACTGGGAAATGAACCCTGGTTCCTTGGAAAACCGGCCAGCGCTCCTAACTGGCGAGCCATTTCTCCAACCCAAAGCAAAACATGTTTAACAAATAAAATACTCAGGCACAAGTAGAACTAGGGACATTAAGGCTCTGTGTTCACAAAGATTTTTTTTTTATGATGAGAAATTGAAGAAAACATAAATAAATAGAAAGCTTCATGTTCATGAGTGAGATTTACTTTTTTCAAAATCCTGTCATAGAAAGGGACCTATTGCTCTTATTTAAAAATTAATAGAGTAAGATTTTTCAGAAACATAAAAATAATTATCCTTATATTCACGTGGAACATTAAAACAAAGAATGCTTTTCATGGTGGCCTCACCTTTAATCTCAACATTTTCAATTAAAGTATTCTCTGAGTTCTAGGCCAGCCTGGTCTACAAAGAGAGTTCTGGGACTGCTTTAAAAATATTATCCCTGAATCATAAAGCAGAACAGATTGTCTGTGATCTGACTATCAACCTATCGGGTTCTGGCCATCCATGAACTTCCAGAAAATAAAAGGGCTTTAAATCATTTTAAGACAAAATAGAAATAAAGTTCATTGATGCATTTAAAATAATTATAATGCATTTAACTAATATAGTAATAACACATACAGTTTTTCCCCCTGATTATTTTATTTCAAAGCTGGAAATTTCTCAATTTTTTTCTAGCTGTACCAACTGTAACAGATCTTGAGAATAAGAAAACAGAATCTGAACTTAACTCGGGGACACAGGCTGATTCTAAAGATAGTGTACTTATTATTATTTAGGGGAAAGGCACAGGAAAGTCGCCCTTGTTCCTGGATCCCAGAATGATGTACTCCACACAGTTTCCTGCTCTCCTCTTCCATCTCATTAAATGCAACTGGAACTTACAGCCCCTTGCCAGTAAAGAGCATCTATTTCCTCAGACCAGGGCAGCCACCATGTCGGTTTTCTCTGCAGTATCCCAGTTCTGACACAGTTATCTGGAAAGCTACTAATTGCCTTTTCGTGTTGTACATTCCTTATCGCTTCAGCCTTTTATCCATGAAAGGAAAATGCACACATACAAGAAAGAAAAGGAAAACAAACCCAGAGTAAATGATCTTACTCTCTGTTCTCCTCTATCTGTAGAAATAGGTGGGCATTAACCACTAAGCAGACATCTAGTCTTCCAAAAATCTCTTGGAGACATTTCAGCTTCCTAAAACTGTGACTTAAAGACCAAAGTGTAGTAACTTAAATAACGTATGCTATAATATATGCATCCCCAGTAGCTTACTAGTCATGACTTCACACCGAGCCTAAAAAATCATTTGTGTCTAACAAAAAATTAAATTCATGTTGATTCAGCTGAAATCACGCACAATCCCAGATCATTTGATTTTCATCTTCATTCATTCCCGTTTCACTTTTTCCATGTGTGAATGTAATGTATTTCTTTTTTTTTTTTTTTTTTTTTTTTTTGCGGGGAGGACTTTTTTTTTTTTTATTTATTATTAAAGTTTAGGCTTCTCCCTTGTCTCCTCCCAGTCCCAACCTTCATCCCTCTTCTCCACCTATGTCCTTTCCCTAGACCACTGATAGGGGAGTCCTCCTCCCCTACTATCTGACCCTAGCCTTGTAGTGTTATATATTTAGTATCAAGTTTAGCATGCTGAGTTCAGCGTAGTTACAATTAATTAGGTAGGCCGAAAGATAAACCCAGAGATATTTATTTTGATAAAAATAATGAAGTTTTAAATGCACTGCAACGTGACTTTGCACAATGACCACTGATGTTCATCTGACCTCCAAATAATCAGAAACTCGAACTTCAGCAAGAATAGTAAACTCTGGCTCTTATCCAGAATAACTCAGCCTCAGTTCTTTGAAGTCAAGCAAATGCTGATACATAACGACCAGCACAACACCCACCCAGCTAGATACTTCTTGAACAACCTAAAAATCTACACCATGTGGCAGTGCTGAATCAGCAAATGTGAAAGTTAGACTTGGTCAGACGGACATTGGTGGTCATTGTGCAAAATAACATTGTAGTACATTTAAAACTTCAGGTTTTTTTATCAAAATAAATATCTCTGGGTTTATCTCTTGGCCTACCTAATTAATTGTAACTACAGAGAAAAGAAAATGTCACAGCAAGACACTGGCCGACTGGGGGATGGCTGAATTCTCCAATTCCCTGCCTGATAAGAGATTTAAAAAAAAATCAGCTACAAAAGAGAAATAATTGTGGGGTTTCTAGCAGCAGGTGGAAAGCATTACCCTTACAACAGGGTAGGAATAGCCACCCTGGCAACATGATGCTTTTCTGACAACATGATCAACAACCAGATATACAGCTTGGGGAAAAGGCAGATTACAGTCCAAGCTTTTTGTTTGTTTGTTGTTTTCTGTATTTGTTGTTGTTGTATACGCTCTTCCGGAGAAAGGACAGATTACCTATTACAGCAGTAATTTATTTGGGGTGAGGGAGTGACAGAGGGGAGGACAACTTCAAGACAGGGTTTCTCTGTGTAGTGCTGGCTCTCCTGGAACTCACTCTGCAGGCCAGGCTTTCCTTGAACTCAGAGATCTGCCTGCTTCTGCCTCCCAAGTGCCAGAATTAAAGGTGTGCACCACCACCCCGAACACAACAGTGGTTTCCAAGTTTGGACTCAATAGTCTTTCCCATCATATTCCTCATATTGTTTATCTATTTAAATGGCTGCAGCTTCCCCTAGAACAAGAGCCATATGATTAGTTGTTAAGGCCAACTCAACTAACCAGAGGGAATTCATGCATGGTGTTATAAACCTAGCCAACTACCCATATCTAGAGAGGCCGTAGACCTTAGAAAAGAACCTACTGTCTTTTCTTAACCAATGTAACTTTTAAGTATCCTGTTAATATTTAACTTTGTACTGTTTGGTAAGTGTAGCTGCCTCCTTTCATCAAAGAAGCTGCTTTTTGCAGCAGATAGACTGTTAAGAGTATTCACAATTCACAACAATTCAAAATTCAAAGAATAGGGACTACTACTGTTCCCAGCTACAACAGGTAAATTTACAATCAACCCCTATACCTAAGCCTTAGGGAGTGGCCAATGAATGCCTTGTGGACTTGAGACCCTCAGCATGAAAGGGAGCCCGCTCCTGACACTGCCTGGAGGGTGAGGAACCAGAGGCTGGATAGCTCAGAGACCAAGGATAGAACAAATGACTGGAAAAAAAGAAAGTGATAAGATCCCTAATGATACTCCAGTAACTAGCAGGAGCAGATGCAGAGACCCACAGCCAAACATTAGTCAGAGCTTTGAAAATATCTGAGGAGGAGGGGGAGGAAAAGTTGTAGGAGTCAGAGGGATCAAGGACACCACAAGAAAACCACACAGAATCAACTATCCATGGCTCATAGAGGCTCACAGAGACTGACTGACAATCAGGGAGCCTGCATGGGTCTTGCCTAGTGCCTCTGAGCATATGTTACGGTTGTGTCACTTGGTGTTTTTTGTGGAAATCCTAACAGTGGGAACAAGGGCTGTCTCTAACTCTTTGACTGTGCTTGGGACTCTTTTCCTCCTACGAGGTTGCCCCCTCATCTTTAAAATGAGACTGTGTGCCTAGTGCCTAGTCTTATTGTAACTTGTTATGTCATGTTGGGTTGGTATCCCTGGGAGGCTGCTCTTTTCTGAAGGGAAACAGAGGAGGAGTGAATCTGGAGGAGAGGGGAGGTGAAGGGGAGATTAGGAGGAGAGGGGGAAGTGAAACTGCAGTCGGCATGTACTATGTGAAAAATAAATAAATTTGAAAAAGGAAAAAAGCATTTGAAGTGATCTATACAATCACATTACTTGAAGGCTTCAGAGTTGATAATGTTATGGTATTAAACACATTTATTTAGTTTGATTTTATCCCAGTGGTTCACTTTTTAATTTAGTTAAACAGAATCTTCCCACTAAACATACCAATGTTTTGTGGCTAGCAAGTTGACTTAGAAGGTGATAGATCTTGCCAAGAAACTTGACCCCTGAGTTTGAATCACAGAACCCAGACGGTTGAAGAAGAGAAGTAACTCCCCAAAGTTGTCCTCTGACCTCCACATGTCCCACCGCGGGCAACAACCATAAATTATCCAATCAGTCAATCAATAATAAATGCATTTAATATTTTATTATGAAAATTTAAAACAAATTTAAAAAATTCCAAGACAGTCAATTTCTTAAGTGATCAACATGTATTTTTCTTCTCTTTTATCTCTTGGTAGTTTGTAATAGTGCATTCATTGGTACGGAGAGTTTTAAGTCAAATTTCACCATAATTTTATTTCACTCATAGGTACTTCACCACATATCTCTAAGTATGTTTTTATTTATTTATGATGAGGGGCACAAGTGGCACAGAAGGGGTGGAAGTCTGACGTCGGTTTGAAGGAGTCAGTTCTCTCTTTCCTTGACTGGGCTTCAGGGATTACGTAAGTCCTAAGTCTCAGGACTAAACCTAAGGCTTGTTTGTTGAACTGTCTTCTCAGTCTGTAAGAAAAATTTGTGGTTTTATTTTATTTATTTTTTAACATAAAAAAAGGCCTAGAGAGATTGGTGAGCATTTAAGAAGCTGGTCACTCTTTCAAGTTTGGCTTGGAATGGTTTGGTTCCCAGCACCCACATGATGGTTAACAACTGAAGTCCCAATTTTGGAGGATGCCACCACGTTCACTTCCAGCCTCACGTGCACTTCCTGCATGCATGTGCACAAAAGCACACACACAAAAACAAAAAGTAATAATTCTAAAAACTTCAAAAATCTAACAATACCGTTATTGCAAATCAAGCAATGTAGTAAGATGTGTTATGTAATAGTTATCTCTAAATTTTCCTAGTTACCAAGTTCATCTTCTCATAGTGGTATAATTTGAAAAAAAAATCAGCAAGATGTGAAGTTGCTTTATATGACTTTTAACATGTCTTTTTAAAAATGACATAACCCCCACTTTCAAGAACACATTTTAAAGCTCAATACAGTAATTTAAACTCTAGGAATCATCTTGTACAGTATATTTCTAAGACATGTTCAGCTCACATAACTGAAACATGTGACTATTGAATGGTAAGTCCTCATTGCCCCTTCCTCTCTGGAAAGCTAACTGGTTTCATCTGTTTGACTCTCAAATACATAACAGAAATGGGGCTGTGTAGTATTTATTTTATTTAATATTTTATTTTATTCATATTATTTTATTTAATTAATTAAATTAAATAATTAATATATTATTTTATTTAATATATAGTTATTTTATGACTATCTTATTAATCATTAGATTGTTTTAGAAGTTCAACCATGTAATGGCACATGACAAGATTTGCCTCTTTTAAATGAATGATATTTTGAGATACTTATATATCTCAAATATATATATATATATACATATATATATATATATATATACATATATATATATCAGTTGGTTAGTGACTGAATGATCGTGGTGTTCGCTATTGTAACCAGAGCCTCACGAATGTTGTGAAGATGGTCTATGGAGTGCTATGTCCCTATTCTGTCCTTCCCTTTTAATTTAATGACATCCATCTCTCAAAGTAACTGGGCTGTTTTTTTTTTGTGTGTGTGTATCCAAATCCTGAACTTGAGTATTGATGTTCTTCTCGTGTTGTTCAGTGTTTGCCTTTCTATCATCTCCATTCCGGGTCTCCTACAGGCTGCTCTCCACTCTAGCTCCCACCTGTGGCAGGACTTCCTCGCCGTGGTTCTCTGGAAGATGCTCATGAACTAGAGCTCTGAAATGGAAACAACTCTGAGCATTTGACACTCAAGGAGGAGTTAACTGTGGAGATGCAATTCCATAAGGCTTTTTGAAAATCCTACTCACTGTAAGAAGGCATCAGTCTTACAAGTTTAATCTCTGTTTCACTTCTAAGATTTTCATAGCTTCCGAGAAAAATGGATGGAGACAACATTAATGTTTTAACTAGTGTCCCCCTCACACTCCTCAACCACCGCCAGATCCTGTACTTCGAACATGAATTTGTTGCTTGACTTTGCTGCATGATATAACTACATGAATATAAGGAATTACAATGTTAGGAGTTTTACTTTTCATAATACAGCACCATTAACATTTACAGAATGCTCCTGTCAGTAGGGCACTAGCTATTTGTTTGGACTATCCACTGCTGACAACGTTTACAACGAGCCTATGTGTGATTTACCATTAAGTCTGTTTTACAAATGTGCAAACTGAAGGACAAAGCTATTACGACTTCCTTGGTGCTGGGGAGATGGCCCACTTACTAAAGTGCTGGCCTTGCAGCATGGTGACCTGAGTTTGGTCTCCAGAACCCATCTCAGGTTAAAAAATAAAATAAAAGAACATGTCTTGGTGACATGCACCTATCATCGCAGCCCTGAGGAGAAAAGTACAGTAGATTACTGAGACTCACTGCCATCCAGCCTAGCAAGTTCTAAGCCAGTGAGAGGCTGTCTCAAATAACAAATAAAAGGACCATTGAGATTGCCCGGAAGGCACCTGCCTCCGAGCCCAATAACCTGTGCTTGATCGCTGGGACCACGTGGTGAAAGAGCTGGCTCCTCAAAACTGTCTGCTGACCTCCATAATATCCAGCCGTAACTGGGTGTGTGCCCGTAAACACACACACACACACACACACACACACACACACACACACACGAGAAAATGAAAGTGGACGGCATCTAGGAACAACATTCAAAGTTGTCCCCCGCCCTATGTCATACATGCACACATGTGTGGAAAGCCCCCCAGATAAACATTGGATTATTCCCACTGACAGCTTTGCCTGCAGTAACGTTTTGCTGGCTTGTTCTCTCTCTCTCTCTCTCTCTCTCTCTCTCTCTCTCTCTCTCTCTCTCTCTCTCTGTGTGTGTGTCTCTGTGTGTGTGTGTGTGTGTGTGTGTGTAAGAATTACCCCAGTTCTTGTTTAGCTCTGTATTGTCACGCTGTCCTGCCTCGCAGTTTCCAAACCAGTAGGTCTGATTTGCTGCTCGTGAACCTGCCTTTCTAAGCGTTGCCGGGATGCAGCGATCTGAGACCGCCCTGTGAACCACAGCTGCATCCCGCCGAAGATGAGCCTCTGTGCTTGTGGCCTGTCTTCACTAGTTCTCGCAGCTGGACTTCCCGCAACCAGCTACGGAGCAGCACGGTACAGACTCCAACAACTGGGAGAGGGTACAGTCTCGGTGCTAAAAATCATGCCATCTGAAACGCGCGAACTGCCTTTCTGGTGGTTCTTCCAAACAGCCATGAAGCATGGCAGATGCTGATCGTTTCTCACACCATTGCCCCCTATGAAAATGGGGAAGTGGTGGTTTTGACGCCAGGACTGCTGCGTCTTGAAGTATTTTAGCACCTTCTCATCACGTGACAGGCTGAGCATGTCCTAAGCGTGAGAGCCCAGACTGGCTTCTCAGTGCCTTTTGACCCTGGTTGATTTCTGGACAGTAGCGAAGGGCAAAAGTTTTTACGAATTCTCCAAAAAGTTACCACTGTATTTTCCTTTTATAAATTCCCGTGAGTGGACATAATGCACGTTTGAACAGGGTTTTGAAGATCCAAATGTGAGAAAATGAAATAGCTATAGAATCACTTAACCTTCTCTGGTGTGAGAGGGCGTAGAAGTTTTGTTTTGTTTTCTTCTTTTAAGTTCATATGAATTGAAGCAGATTTTTGCAGAGTCACAGAGCTGTTCCAGCCGCCTGCGTTCCCATATTCTGGCGCTGCTGTGTCGGACCAACCGAGGATCATTTTAGTATTTATGTTTTAAAATAACTCTAATTAGGGGAATTGACTTGACTGACATGTGGAAAAATTAATTGAATGGTTGGTAATATCATCTCGCAGCCAAGTGTTCTCGCGTTTTGGCAGACTCGGGGCATTTTCCTGTGTTGCCTCATATCGTTAGACTGAACTAGGAATGTAGGGTTTTTGTGCATTGTGTGCGTCTCAGTTTGTGCTGCACTGCCCTCTAGAGGAGAGGACTTGACATAGCATACATATTGTGATTTTTAGGAAAAACTGCAGACTGCATGAATTTATGATTCATGATACTAGCATCAAAAATGCAAAATAAAACTATTGTATCTGATTATGACTCTTAATTTAAATTATTTAAAATGGATTATTAGCATCCACACCAATTATTTTAGCTATAAATAATTACACATCTCTCTTGGTTGGTCTTCAAAATAAATCCAAATATTGTATTTAACATAAAGTAATAGGGCAAAGTCTGAATTTTTAATATTTGCTTCTCTGAATGTTGAGTTTTGTACTTTTATTTTTAATATATGCTGGATTCTCCATTTAGGGAAAAGTCATTTTTTCAATCACTTGCTTTTCTTTTTCAATAAAAGAGCATTTAATTTAACTTGATTTGATTTTTTTTATTCACTTTACATCCTTGGTGTAGCTCCATCCTTCCTTCTCTCCCTCCCCTACCCTCTCTTCCTCCTCTCCCTCCCCTCAACTTTTCCTCAGGAAAAGGAGAGCTCTCTTTCCCATACATCCCAGCTCATCAAGTTGCATCAGGACTGAGCATGTCCTCTTCCCCTGTGGCCTGGCAAGACGTTCCTGCCAGGGGAAAGTGACTAAAGCTGGCAAGTGAGTCCATGTCCCATGCAGTCCCCACTTCCCTTTCTAGGGGACTCACATGAAATCTAAGCTGCCCATCTGCTACATCTGTGTAGGGGAGCTAGGTCCAGTTCCTGCATGGCCCTTGGCCGATGCTTCAGTCTTAGCAAATGCCTCTGGGCTTTGGTTAGTTGGCTCTGTTGGTCTTCTTGTGGAGCTCCTGTCACCTCCAGGTCCCTTTTTTTTCCTTCCACTTTTCTACTTGATGGCCTAAGTTTCACCCAATGTTTGGCTGTGAGTTTCAGCATCTGTTTTGAGGTGTCCTCTCAGAGGACAACTCTGACAGGCTCCTCTCTGCAAGTTTAGCAGGGCTTTGTTCAGAGTGTCATGGGTTGGCACTGTCTCATAGAGTGGGTCATTGGTTGGGCCAGGCATCTGGTGGGCATTCCCTCAATCTCTGCTTTACCTGCTCTATCTTTATCCTGCACCTCTTGTAAGCAGGGTAAATTTCAAGTCAAAGTTTTTCTGGTGTTCCCCTCCCTCTGCTAGAAGACTAGTGTAGTCACTGGGTGTCCTCTTCAGCTTCCATGGCCTCTGCTACTAGGAGTCTGTGCTTGAGTCTTCCTCACATCTTCCCAGGAGCCAACCTTGACATGGGTCTCCACCTTGTCACAGAGATACCCCCACCCTCAGTTTCTCTTTTTTCTACAGTTCTTTTCTCTCGCCCTCGCCCTCCCCAGGTCTGTTCTTCACCCTCTTAACTCTCTGTGCCCCCTCTCCTAGCTTGTTCCCTCTCTTCAGCCACTACCTCTGTCTATACTATTTCCCCTTCCAAGTGCGATTCATGCATCTTCCCTTGGGTCCTCCCTCCCTGTTGCCTATCTACTTTGAGTCTGTGCCTCCTAGAATGTTTATCCTGTACCATGTGGCTAAAATCCCCTTATAAGTGAGTCCATACCATGTGTGTCTTTCTGGGTTACCTCACTCAGGATGGTCTTTTCTAGTTCCATCCATTTGCCTGCAAATTTAATGATTTATTTGTTTTTAATAGCTGAGTGGTATTCCATTGTGTAAATGTGCCACAGTTTCTTTATCCATTCTTTGGTCTAGGGACATCTAGGTTGTTTCCAGATTCTGGCTATGGTGAATAAAGCTGTTATGGATATAGTTGTGCAAGTGTCCGTGTTGTATAGTGGAGCATCTTTTGGGTATATACCCTGGAGTGGTATAGCTGGGTCTTGAGGTAAGGCTATTCCCAATTTTCTGATTGATTTCCAAAGTGGTTGTACAAGTTTACACCCCCAGATGCCTCCAGATGCTCTTTTATCATACAGAATGGTTTTAGGTATTCTGGTTGTTTGTTGTTGTTGTTGTTGTTTTAAGTTTAGAATTGTTCTTTCAAGGTCTGTAAAAAAAAAAACTGTGTTGGTATTTGATGGGGATTGCACTGAATCTGTAGTTTACTTTTGGTAGGATGGACATTTTCACTATGCTAATCCTATCGATCCAGGAGCACGGGAGATCTTTCCATCTTCTGATATCTTCTTTGATTTCTTTCTTCAGAGACTTGAAGGTTTTTTTTTTTCATACAAATCTTTCACTTGCTTGGTTAGAGTTACAAGATACTTTATATTATTTATATTATTATATTTATTATATTATGTAATTATTTATATATTGTGAAGGGTGTAGTTTCCCTAATCTCTGTCTCAGCCTGTTTGCCATTTGTGTACTGGAAGGATACTGGTTTCTTTCTTTCTAATTAATATTGTATTAACAACCACTTTGCTAAAGCTGTTTTTCAGCTGTAGGAGTTCTCTGCTGGAAATTTTGGGGTTGCTTATGTACACTAGCATATCATTTGCAAATAGTGATATTTTGGCCTCTTCCTTTCCAATTAGTATCCCTTTGATCACCTTCAGTTTTTTATTGCTCTAGCTAGGACTTGAAGTACAATATTGTCCTGCCTTGTCCTTGATTTTACCAGAATTGCTTTGAGTTTCACTCATTTTAATTTGATATTGGCAATTGGCTTGCTGTATGTAGCCTTTTTTTTATGTTGAGGTATGAGAATTGAATTCCTGATCTCTCCAAGACTTTCATCATGAAGTAGTTTTGGATTTTGTCAAAGGCTTTTTCCACCTCTAATGAGATGATCATGTGATTTTTTTTCTTTGAGTTCATTTATATGGTGGATTATGTTGAACCATCCCTACATGAAACAAGCCACTGCATCTTTTCAGACTACCATAGATTAAAGCTGGGCCTCAACAACAACAGAAATATCAGAAACCCTACAAACTTCTGGAAACTGAACTCCCTACTAAGCGACCACTGGGTCAGGGAAGAATTTAAAAAAGAAATAAAAGACTTTCTAATATTTAATGAAAATGAAGGCACAACACACCCAAAATTATGTAACACAGTGACAACAGTGCTACATATGGTGGATGATGTATTTCATGTGTTCTTAAATTCGGTTTGCTTGTATTTTATTGAGTATTTTTACATAAATGTTCATTAGTGAAACTGGTCTGAAATTCTCCTTCTTTGTTGAGTCTTTGTGAGGTTTAGGTCTGTGTGTGGCTTCTTAGAATGATTTTGGCAATGTTTCCTCAGTTTCTATTTTGTGGAGTAGTTTGACGAGTATTGCTATTAACTTTATTTTGAATGTCTGGTAGAATCCTGTGCTGAAACTATCTGCACCTGGGCTTTTATTTAGTTGGGAGACTTTTGATGACTGCTTCTATTTTCTTAGGGGTTTGAGGACTGTTTAAACTGTTTATCTGATCTTGATTTGACTTTGGTATGTGAAATCTATCCAGAAAATCATTCATTTCCTTTCAATTTTTGAATTTTGTGGAATACAGGCTTTTGAAGTAAGACCTAATGAATTTTTGAATTTCCTCAGTGTCTGTTGTTATGTCCCCTTTTCACTTCTGATATTGCTAATTTGTATACTCTCCCTCTGCTTTTTAGTTAGTTTGGCTAATCTGTCTTGTTGATTTTCCCTAAGAACCAGCTCTTGGTTTCATTGATTCCTTATATAGTTCTTTTTGTTTCCAATTTATTGAGTTAAGCAAGCCATGAATTTGATTATTTAATGCCATCTATTGCTCTTTGCTGTGTCTGCTTCTCTCTGATTAGAGCTTTCAGGTGTGCTTACTAGTAAAGGATTTCTCCAATGTCTTTGTAAATGTGCTTTGTGCTATGAATTTTCCTCTTAGCACTACTGGCATTGTGTCACATAAGTTCAGGTATGTTGTGCCTTCATTTTTATTGAATAATAGAAAGTATGTAATTTCTTTCTTTATTTCTTCCCTGACCCAGTGGTCATTGGGTAGAGAGTTGTTCAGTTTCCAAGAGTTTGTAGGCTATCTGAAAATTCTGTTGTTGTTGAAGTCCAGCTTTAATCCATAGTGGCCTTGTAAGATGCAGGGGGTTATTTCAGTCTCCTTATATCTGCTAAGGTTTAATTTGTGACCAATTATATGGTCAAATTTGGAGGTGTTTTTGTCTGCTGCTGAGAAGAAGGTATATTCGCTTGTGTTTGGGTGAAATGTTCTGTGGATATCTGTTAGGTACATTTGATTCATGACATCTATTAATTTATTTATTTCCCTATTTAAATTTGTCTTGATAATATGTCCATTGGAGAAAACAGGAGTGTTGAAGTTTCCTACTATTAATGTGTGGGGTTCAGGTGTGATTTAAGCTTTAGTAATGTTTTATTTGAGAATGAGGGTGCCCTTGCATTTGGGGCATAGATGTTCAGAATTGAGACATCATATTAGTGGATTTTTTCTTTGATGAGTTTGAAGTGTTCTCCATCTCTTTTGATTAAATTTGTTTGAAGACTATTATATTAGATGCTAGAATGGCTACTCCAGCTTGCTTCTTGGGTTTTTTCGCTTGTCAAATTTTTTTCAAGCCCTTTATTCTGAGGTAATGTCTATCTTCATAGCTAAGGTGTGTTTCTTGTATGCAGCAGGAAATGGGTCCTGTTTTCATATCCATTCAGTGAACCTGTGTCTTTTTACTGGGGCTACAGATACAACGGAATAAATTTTAATAAATAAAAAATAAAAATTAAATAAAAAATGGCTCAGATTGCATTTTCTTT
>REGO01000046.1:4582738-4655579 GCA_010120015.1 Rhombomys opimus | reverse complement strand
TTTTTTAGGTTTTAAACACTTTTATTTATTTTTTTCTCCTGATTGATAGTAGTTGCCAGTATTTCTTTAATGGATTTGAATAATTCTTTCACTTGTTTGATTGTATTTTCCTATGCAACTTTGAGAGTTTTATTCTACATTTAGGGAACAATCCCTTTTTAATTCACTTGCTCTTTTACACACGTTCAAACGTTAATCTTTTACTACACATATTATTCAAAACACACAATGTACATATGTGTTTCACAATGGACACATAAACATTGATTATGTTATAAAAATAAGTTGTGAGGATACTTCTGAAGGAAATATATGTATTGAATTTGACTGATAAAATGAAACCAGGAAAGAAATATGGGTGTATACTTTAAAGAGATCTGATTGTAATGTCCCTGTTACATGCTAAAAGTTGATTTTTAATGACCATTACAGAAATGGACTCCAACCGAACTTCAGCACACAAAATGGCACTATATCCCTTGTATAGTTTCTATTGTCTGGTCTTGAACTTATTGAGAGCTGAGCTAATCAGTGATTGGAATTATAATGAATGAATCTTTAGGATTTCTTCTATTTTCCTCTTAATTTTGCCTAGACTTATCAACCATTTTTATATGCTCAGATTTTTAACTAAAATATCCTCTAGGTAAATTCTCTTTTACTAGCAGGCCAATCCAAAATGAGTGACCAAAACCAAGTAGCTAAAGGGATATTACAAGTCTTTCATAACTTTTTAAAAGCATTTAAAAAAAAACAAGATTATAATATAATTGTAATATTTCTCTTTTTGTGTGTGTGTTTCTTCTCTACAAATGCTCCCATATTCTCCTCCCCAATCTTCTTCAAATTCATACTTTTTTTTAACTAATTGTAATTGCATATGTGTGTGTGTCTGTGTGGGTGTGTGCATATACCAATCTAATCATAACCTGTTCAGTCTGTATAATGTTACTTGTAAGTATGTTTTCAGGGATGTCCATTTGGCTATTGATATGCTCTTTCCTAGGAAGTACTATCTCTCCTCCTAGCTTTGCTTCATTGTCTGTACTTCTTTGGATAGTGTTAAAGCCTCCTGTGTTTTCCACATGCAATTTGGCAAGTTCATTGGTGTCATTCCTCTTCAGCTCAGGTCTGAGCAGTCACGATGGTGAATATTTATGGGTGTACCTTCTGATCTTTCAAGGAAACACAATTTCAGAGCAAGCTCCCGACCCTCTGCCTCTTACAGTCCTTCAGACCCTTCTTCTGCAACACTGACTGAGCTGACAGCTTTTATGTATGTCCTGTCCTTTCAAGGCTGGGTCACATCATGAATAGTCAAGGGCTAAAAGCAAACAGGCCATACAGAAACAGATCACATAGCTAATTAGTAGAAACAAATAAGAACATGAAGATGAATTTCCAAATGACACTTTCTGTGGGACTTAAGGTATCAAAGAAAGCAGGGAGCTAGGCAGAAATCAAACGGCAGGGACACTGTTCTTAGCATTATGTGTTTCACTAGCATAATCAGATATTGAAAGACAGGTTAATTTATAAACGAATGAACTGAAGTCTACAGAACAGTGCAAGAAACACAGTTCCACAGGCTTATTCATTTGATATGTTTATTACATGCAGCTAGTGCCAGTTGTGCTGTTGATCCCCTCGACTAGCATGTTAAAGTGGATAATGCCATGATTTAATTATGTGGCATTGTTTCTAGTCAATACTTTTCAATATCCACCTAAAATGTGAATTTCAAGAGTCCAACAGAAATTATCATCTTATATAAATCAGAATCAGATGCAAAACTATATTACAGTTAGATTTATTTTACATGCCATAAAACTTTTAGCAAACTCTGACCACATTTTATTGTATTTATTCTGGTTATGGGCCTTTCGTAGTAAGCATTCACTCTACTGGTCAGATTTCATACATATACTAATCTACTTAGTACATTTATTGTGTGAGGAAATCCTGGAGTCACTTCTATAGTGTGTAAGTAAACTTTTCTTAAGTACCTAAAATTAACTGTTAAGTATATTTTCATTTTAGCCTTCTGAAAACATATAATTTTGAACCTAGTATCAACTGCAAATTTGCTTCATCCTATTCTGACTACTGAAAGATTTTAATAATGTGGTGATTATAATTTTCTAACTGATATTCATGTTAATTACTATATCCTGAACTACATGCATAATTTATTCATTGCTACAAAGTGAACTCTGAGAGGCTCCGCCCAGCGGCGGATCTAAACAAATGCTGAGACTCACAACCAAACACTGGGCTATGCATAGAGAGTTTTGTTGGAAAAGAGGAAGGAAGAATAGAAGAACCTGGAGATGCCAGAGGCTTCACAAGAAGACCAACAGAGCCAACTAACCAGGGCCCTTGGGGCTTGTGGAGATTGAAGCATCAGAGAAGGACCATGCATAGTCTGAACCTAGGCCCCCTACAGGTAGCCAATGGGCATCTTGGGTTTCGTGTGGGTCCCCTAGTGAAGAGAATAGGGGCTGTCTCTGACATAGACTCTGTTGCTGCTTTCTGACCACAGCCTGCTGGAGGGGCTGCCGCATCAGGCTACAGAGAAGAGGATGTGCTCAGTCCCGATTCCACTTAATGAGACTGGGAGGGGAGGCACCCCTTACCTGAGGAATAGGTAAGGTGGGATGGGAGAAAAGGGAGGGAGGGTGGGATTGGGAGTAGAGGAGGGAAGGGGCTACAATCGGGATGTAAAGTGAAAAAAATACATTAATTTAAGCAATAAACTAAAAAAATAAAAATGAACTTGTCTTTTGACAGTTACATTCAAGTGTGTAGTAAAGTGTTAACTGTTTGCTATGGCCAAGTGATGCTCTGAAGAAAGTGTTTTGTGGCCCTTCTCCCTATCTTCTAGATCTGTTCTGTGTACATCCTTTTCAGCAATGTTTCCTGAGCCTTAAGGGAGGGTGGAGTCTATAAATGTCCTGTTTATGACTAAATCTTCAACCATCATCTTCTTGAGCAGCTATGAGTCTCTGCATCACTGCTGTTTATAATAAAGAGAAGCTTTTCTGGATGAGGATATTCTTCGTCAATGGATATAAACATAGATATTTAGACTGCTGTGTCACTTTCTTTTTTTTTTCAATACTGAGTATTCTCATAGGGCCTGTGACCTCCCCAGCCAAAGGTTTTTGATCAGTTTACAAGTTCCAAGCCTGCATTTCTTCCTGTGGAGTTACCCTCACATCCTATCTCAGAGCAGGTGGCTACCTCAGTGAAGGTCAGGCTGCTATTGCATCTCTCTGTGAGCTTTGCCGTTATAGTCTTCAGGGTTCACAGCTGGGTATCACCATTCATTTCTCATCTCCTCTAGGAGCCCGCACAGCATCTCTGGCCACCATGAAAGCCAACCAGCAAGGGGAGAGGCTTATGGCTAACCTTCAGATTTTGTTCTCTACAGCTTGCATCAAGAGTGTGTGGCGTCTTCGGGAA
Source organism: Rhombomys opimus (assembly GCA_010120015.1). Taxonomy (NCBI): domain Eukaryota; kingdom Metazoa; phylum Chordata; class Mammalia; order Rodentia; family Muridae; genus Rhombomys; species Rhombomys opimus. Next base: position 4,652,114 of record REGO01000046.1, on the reverse strand, counting down.
AAGAGTCTTTTTATCAAATTCTGTTGGGCAACCAAGACAAATTGTAATGGATTCTAATATTATTTCTGGACCCAAGAGAAGTTACAGAGTGTTTCTGAGTCTTATCAATGTCCACACTGTGTTTTTATTTTGCTTAGAATGATAGGTATGATTTTGACTTTCTTTTTTTAATTTTTAATTGATTTTTGTTTGTTTGTTTGTTTGTTTGTTTGTTTAATTGGGATTTATTTTTTATATTTTTTTTCTTTATTAATTACACTTTATTCACTTTGTATTCCCCCTGTGGTTCCCTCCCTCCTCCCATCCCAATCCCTACCTTTCTCCCCCACCTCTGCATGCATGCCCCTCCCCAACTCCACTGATAGGAAAGGTCTTCTTTCCCTTCCTTCTGATCCTAGTCAATTAGCTCTCATCAGGAGTGGCTGCATTGGCTTCTTCTGTGGCCTGGTAATGCTGCTTGCCCCTCAGGGGGGAGATGATCAAAGAGCCAGCCAATCAGTTCATGTCAGAGACAGTCCCTGTTCCTATTACAATGGAACCCACTTGGATACTGAACTGCCATGGGCTACATCTGTGCAGGGGTCTTAGGTTATCTCCATGCATAGTCCTTGGTTGGAGTATCAGTCTCAGGAAAGACCCCTGTGCTCAGATTTTTCGTTCTGTTGCTCTCGTTGTGAAGTTCCTGTCCTCTCCAGATCTTACTGTTTCCCACTTCTTTCATATGATTCCCTGCACTCTGCCCAAGGTTTGCTTATGAGTCTCAGCATCTGCTTTGAAACACTGCTAGGTAGAGTCTTTCAGAGACCCTCTGTGGTAGGCTGCTGTCCTGTTTCCTGTTTTCTCCTTCTTCCAAAGTCCATCCCATTTGTCTTTCTGAGTGAGGATTTTGACTTTCTAACCTTAATTTTGAAATATATATATATAGATATGTATATATATATGTGTGTGTGTGTGATATATGTGCATATAAATAAATAAATATAAATAAATAAAATTTATTTACTCACTTTTTTCTAGTACAATAGAATTCCAGTTATCCCTATACCAATTCTATTTTCATCCTGATATATTAAGACTATTGACAAGTGAGTTTTAACTCTACTAGTGCCAATATAATTTAAGGATATTTAAAATTACATCATTTGTTTTCATAAGACTGGTTTAACTTTTTGTCCTATTTTGACTGCTGATCTTGTCATCCGTATGTATCTTTTTCAGTTCTCTAAACTAAATATAAAAACCTTTCATTAGCTGAGTTTTTGTTTGTCATTTTTACTTTAAAGTAGGGATTCACTATGTAGACCCAGTGTATCAGTTAGGGTTTCTATTGCTATAAAGAAAGACCATGACCAAAAATCAAGGTGGAGAAGTAAGTGTTTGTTCAGCTTACACTTCCATATTTCTGTTAATCAAGGAAGGGATTCAGGACAGGAACCCAAACAGGACCCGAACCTGAAGGCAGGAGCTGATACAGAGGCCACGGAGGAGTTCTGCTTAGTTGTTTGCTCTGCATGATTTGCTGGTCCTGCTTCTTATAGAACCCAGGACCCTGAGCCCAGGGATTCCACTCTCCATAATGATCTGGGCCCTCCCCAATCAATTACTAATTAAGAAAATGCCTTACAGCCAGATCTTACGAAAGCATTTTCTCACATGAGGTTTCCCACTTTTAGATGACTCTAACTTTGATCAAGTTGGCATATAATTGTCCATCGCAATTAGTTAATATGAAACTTGCTGTATAGCCCACATGGACGTAAAATAAGAACCATCTTGCCTCAGTATCCCCAGTGTTTAAAGTATAGACATTTGCCATCACATTCAGCTGTAACACTAACTGCTTAGCATATGATTGCTATGAAAATACAAATGCAAGTAGATTGTATTGAGATGAACTTTAAATAAATCTGCATTGGAGCTTATTCAATGCATATTTAAAAATCTAAGCCACTGAAATGAGATACATGATTTTCCTCCAAAGTTTTTTTTTTTCCTATTCTACTTAAATATGATCACATCAATATGAATAGAAAAGAAGAAAAATGTTGTGGTACCATGTTTTGACTTTTCTTAATTATAATAGATTTTTTTATAGTAATCAAGGAAATCATTTTGGCCTTTATGAACAGAATTATGTGAGTATCCACAGACCAGAGTCTATGAGGAATAAAATCTAGTGCTGAATTAGGCTGGAGTTCTATGTTCTAGATGAGAGAGATATATAAACATGTAGGAAGTTAATTTATTTAATTAATCTTTCTTCTCTAATGCTCACATTTGGATCAACCTCAGGTTTTGCTCAGTACTTTTTAATGGTTCTGCTAGAGCTAGACACTGTTGGAACAAAAAGCTGTTGCATCCATTACATGTAGGAATTGTCCACTTCTAAGCTAATGATCTTTAAGGGCTTCAATAATTGCCTTCAAGAGAGAGTATAACCTACTAATGCATTTTAGTAGATTATGTAATGGACAGTGGGAGTTCCAGAGTATACCAGTTAGAACAAGAAAACTGTTCTAACAGACCTTGAAATGTTAATAGCATGGATTTGATAATAAAAGCTCAATTGAAGAATACAAAATAAATTATGACCTTATGCCTCTTAGTTTGAATTTATCAATGATGATTTTAGAAAATACATAGAGAATTTTACTCCTAACTCCTTTTGAAAAGCTCAGACCTGTGATTATGATAACTCATTACACAACAGAAAGAACTTTAAATTATCAACATGAATTGTTTAATTTTTATAGACATGTTTATTGCATGTAGTACTGATTCATAGGGTAATTTTATAAAAGAACATAATGTACATTTATCATAACCCCATAGTCTTTACTTTTTCTTTTCACTCCCCTACTCTTTGTCATTAGACCATTTTGTTTCATATTGGTACCATATATAAAAATATAATTATTGAATATAGGATTATTTTTAGTAAAGTAATTAAACTAATCTTAAATATAGTTTTTCATTCTCCAATAAGTAAAAATGTAGGGTTTTTTTCTTCTTGATTTTTTAAATTTCTCACAGGTAGTTCTAGAAAAGGATAGAGTTTTTAACAATAGTGCTAAGCAAACTAGACATCACATGGAAAAAACCATGATGGATCTTCACATTATACCACATTTTAAAAAATTTAAAATGTATAGATTTCATTATGTTTATCCTATCTTTTAGGTCTATATAAGCGAGGATATTCCATGTTTGTCTTTCTCCTTCTGGGATACTTCACTCAGAATGATTTTTTCTAGATCCCACCATTTGCCTGCAAATTTCATGATTTCCTCCTTTTTGATTGCTGAGTAGTATTCCATTGTGTAAAAATACCACAATTTCTGTATCCATTCCTCCGTTGATGGGCATCTGGGTTGTTTCCAGGTTCTGGCTATTACAAATAAAGCTGCTACAAACATGGTTGAGCAAATGTCCTTATTGTGTACTTGAGCAAATTTTGGGTATATGCCTAGCAGTGGTATAGCTGGGTCTTGAGGAAGCGCTATTCCTAATTGTCTGAGAAAGCGCCAGATTGACTTCCAAAGTGGTTGTACCAGTTTACATTCCCACCAGCAATGGAAGAGGGTTCCCCTTTCTCCACAACCTCTCCAACATGTGTTGTCACAAGAAAGCGGACACAGGGTATGATGAGCTACCCTCATTTAGAAAGACAAATGGGATATGCATTGAATGTATAACAGGAGTCTACCACAGAAAGCATCTGAAAGACTCTACCTAGCAGTGCTCCAAAGTAGATACTAAGACTCATAACCAAACCTGCGGCAGAGTGCAGAGAATCATATGAAAGAAGGTGAGTTTGATGTGGAAAGGATAGGAGCTCCACAAGGACCAAACATATCTGGGCACAGGATAAAACCTAGAACCTCTGCTCGGATGTGACCCGTGATAGCTCAGTAATCAATTGGTTTACCATAGTAAGGGGAACAAGGACTATTTCTAACAGGAACTCAATGACTGGCTCTTTGACCTCCCCACCTCCCAAGGGAGGAGCAGTACTGTTAGGCCACAGAGGAGGACTTTGCAGCCAGTCCTGAAAATACCTGACAAAAGGGAGTCATATGAAAGGGGAGGAGGTCCTCCCCTATCAGTAGACTTAGAAAGGGGCAGGGAGGAGATGAGGGAGGGAGGGTGGGATTGGGGAGGGAATTCGGGATACAGCTGGGATACAGAATTAACAAAATGTAACTAATGAGAAAAATAAAATTAAAAAAAAGAAAAAAAACGCTTGTAGAACATGATTAAATGTTATTATAAGAAGTTAAAAAAATTTAAAATGAATTAAATGGAAAATGGAAAACATAAAAACTTTTAAAAGAAACCCTATTAGGAAGTCTTCATGACATTTGATGTTAACAATAATTATTTTCTTATACTATTAAAGATTAGATAGATAATATAAGAAATACTAGATAATTGTACTCCCTCAAAAATGGAAACGTTTATGTACCAGAGGGAATTTTTAAAAGCAAAAATGGCAACTTACAAAATGTATTTACAGATACTATAATTGATGAGCCTAGCATCTAGGTTACTAAAAGTTGGAGGAAACTCAGTAGCAACAAAAATCTTCTTGGGCTTTAGATGCACAAAGATTTAAATAGGCATATCTCCACAGATGGTAGGGGAGATGAAAGTCCCTGAGCGATGGCGCACATTACAGAGTCTTAGCAAAATTAAATCGACTTACTGAGAGAGAGTGCTTCATGGCCACTAGAAAGGCTATGTTCAGACAAAAAAAGATAACAGCAATTGGATAGTATGCTGGTTAGTGTTGTCAACTTGACATACCTAGACTCTTTTGAGAGAAGGGCTTGGAGTTCATGCCTTGGAGGACTGTCTTCACAGGTATAGGAAGAACCCATCTTAGTGTGGGCAAAAGCTGAGATTTCTAAGAGAAGAAAGCAAATGGAAAACTAGAAAGCATGTATTTACTGTTCTCTTCCTTGGAGTGCTTCAGGAGCTGGGTGCCCTGACTTTTCTGTGGCAGAGGTTAATCTGGAACTATTGGCTAAAATAACTACTGTTTTATATTCTTTTCTGTTAGGGTTGTTTTTCCACAGCAAGAAGAAAAGAAACAAAAATCTCTAGCATACATAGAAAACTGGAACTTTTCTATACCTTTAAGCATGATTAAAAAAAAAATCAACTGCTGCTGAAAACAATATGGCAGATCCTCAAAAATTAAACAGAAGATTCAGCACATCCTAGGTTTTCAGATTTACATGCAAAAGAATTAAAAACATAGAGTTGCACGTATTATGTTCTCTTTTTACAATAAATTATGATGTAACATATTTTTTAAATTTTACTTATTGTTTTATTAATTATAGTTTATTCATTTTGTATCTGGGCTCTAGGCCCCTCCTTAGTTCCCTCCCAATCTCACCCTTCCTCCCTTATTTCCTCTCATGCCCCTCCCCAAGTCTACTGATAGGGGAGATCCTCCTCCCCTTCCCTGTGATCCAGCCAGTCCTGATGTATTATGTTCTTAGCACCTTAGTTTCTAATAGGAAAATGGCTATAAGCAAAATGTTCTTAGTGGTTGGAGAACACAATAGCTATTCTTACCCTGGTGGTTCATCTTGTGTGTCACTATGGAGCAGGTTTTAGATTCGATAAACTGTTAAACCTTTAATTAACAGGTAATCCTTAATAATGAGGATGTGTCAAGCACAAAATGAAACAAAAAGATTGGCTTCCTAGACTAAGTGAATCAGCAGAGCTTCTCCTAGCTCCCTGTGGGCCACAAGTACTCCCGGGACATCAGTCTGCTGGACATTAACCTGTAACTGCAACACCTTTGTCTTGCTTAAGTATTAAACCTCCAGACATCGCTAGGTTTTGTATCTCTCAAATCTGTGATCATGGAACTTAATTCCTTACAGTAAATATTTTTTTATGTGGAGAATCATTTTGTTTCTCTAGAGGACCCTGACCAACAAAGGAATCTTAGTAAACCTTTAAATAAAGAATGGAATACCCTCTAAAATTCAAAAGAACCATTCAAAAAAAAAAAAACCATTCAAAATAAACAAGCTCAGACCCAAGGTGAAAATATTCTATATATGTAAGTTACCAAATAAATAAATGTTCTATATATGTAAGTTACCAAAAGTAACCAAATACGTATTATGTAGGAGTCATACATGTCATGACTTGGGGAGCATGATACATTGTTTAGTGTTTACAAAGTTTTAGTATGTTGTTGTAGTAATTGAATAAGTGAAAGTTGAGCTCTATAATGTTTATTATTAGCCCTAAGATTATCACAGCGGTATTTTTTAACCCTCCTATCACAAATAATAAGACATAGACACCTGTTAGATTTATAATTGCCTTATTTACCTTGGGCCAGGCAGATATTTCACTTACACTGTCTCAATAAATTCACTGTCCATCTCCTAGCACCCAATCCAATATCGTCCACCTTAATCATCCTCATCTGGTCTATCTTCCATACATAATTCCATGGTGCTTGCTTATTCTTCATCTGGGCCTTTTCACACCAGGAGTCCTTCCTCCTCCTGTCTGTCTTCTTCCCATGATTCCATGTCCTCAAAAGCCCGGGAACCCTAGCTATGCCTACCCCATTCTGCCCTGCCCAAGTGTAGTCTGTTTAGTCAACCAATCAGATATGATGACTTAGGCAGGTTTGCCCAACAAGGATAGGTTTAACCAGATCTTGAGGGCTGGCATCAGAACAACCTCCCACAGTATGGATTGCTGAAAAAGTTCTAATGATAATTAGTAGGGTTAGTTGAACAATAATATGGATATGTTTAATTGAACCACACAGCTAAAATTATTTAATTGGTAAGGTATATTTTGTGTCATATTGTATTGAATTTTACCAGACTTATTGAAATTTTTAAAAAGAATGCAACTTAGCCTTTTGTTTCAATGAACTACAAACACATCTAAGGCAAACCATAAGAGAACGATGCATTTAAACAAGTGGTCTTACCATCCTCAGCATCCAGTTCCTTATTCTGTATTCATGGTCTGATTCAAACATTCTATTGAGATAATATTGAGAAGGAATCTGTTCTTGGGCTGAAAGGATTTGGGTCAGCTGGAATCCTCAAGTTCACATCATATTTGCTTTGCCCAGTGGTTCGTACCTATGCATATTGATTACTAGGCTCTCAGGCCACACCCTGAGCAAGACCAGACCATCACTCAACCTATAGCTAAACATGAGTATACACAGCCACATATCAAATGTCTTCCCTGATTCAGCTTGTAAGCTCCTGGTCATTTTCCAGTCATCCCAAAGGCTACAAACACCTTTGAATGGGCTCCTGTTTCCTTTAGCCTAATATCTTTCTACACTTCCCCTCACTGTCCAACTCACCTCCTGCTCTCATTCTTAAGAATGGTACTTCTGTGGGCATCCACACCTTCCTCCAAGAGCATCCTTACCCCTAGAATTCACATAATTCATATGCTTACCTACGTCGGTCTTTGCCACAATGTCATTTTTATTGAAACCAGCTTTACCTCCCTCTGTTAAATGATAATGTGTCCTGTCCACTCTGCTAGCCTTGACCTTTAAATTCTACTGAATTTTCACCATAGAACCTATTGCTTTTAGCCCTATTCAATTACATAATGCACTGCACAATGAAATTATTTTACTTCAAATATCAGAATATCTCAACACCAAATATTAATACAAGCTCTCCAGAGCGGAGGTTGTATATAGTTTGCTCATATTTCTGTCACAGGTATCTAAATAGACTCTGGATGTAATATAACTATTATAGTTTATGCTTTTAGACATTTAGAATATATCTGAGGAAGCATAGGTTGATAGCACTTGTTGCTCTTGCATAGGTCCTGGGCTCTGTTCCCAGATCCCACACAGTGATTCACAACCATTTGTAAATCCAACTTCTAAGGGATTTAGCATCCTTTCTGACCTCTGTGGGCATAAGGCATACTCATGGTAAATACATACAGGAAAAAACACTCATACACTTAAAATAAGTAAATCTTTTATAAAAATTAAATATATGCATGAATTAAAAAGGATTATTTTTAGAAAAGTGATTATTAAGAATATAGACAGAGAGGAAATTATCTGACTTTTGACGTTCAACTCACACTTCATTGAAGCTTACCTTTGAAAAGAGATGGATAAAGAGAACTCATCTGCAGAATTTTCATCCCCATAGTAACATCCTGCACCACAATCCAAACACAGACCCCCAGCATGTGGGGAGGGCACGAACTCTCTGAGGGAATGCATATAACCCCCCGAAAAAGTCAAGGGGTCTAAGAGTCCTTATGAATACTGGGATGAATAGAATCAAATGCTTTTCTATACAAACCTCAGCAATTCTCAAGGATTTAATATGTTAATGAGCAATTTAATAATCCCTGAAGTTGAAAATATAGAGAGCCTTGCTTTCTAGATTTAATTTAGAAGCTTTTTTTTTTTTTTTTTTTTTTTGCCTCATACAGCCTCTCTGAAGGGCAGATTTTGAAGAGGTATGGCTAGACACCTTCATAACTACACTGAGGGTGAGCATGGGGGAACGGGGAGCTCAGCCCTGGCCACTAGCTCCTTGTCTCACAATTCCGTGTCCTGTGTGTCCCTGCCTGTGAACTTTCTCACTCGCTATTGACCAATGACTCCTCGGGAGATTCTACCTGTCCTACTGGTCAGCCATTGTTGTTGTCTGACGCTTTCCTCACAGCTTCCCACTGTTAAATTTTTAACTCTTTTGCTTTGATATCCCAAGGTTCCTCATCTCTATGAACTACAATGCTCATATTCATTAGAATGATTCTCATTTCAGGTACCAGCAACCCATTGCATTTACTTTTATTTTTATTTAAATTTTTATTAGTAGTTACATTTTATTAACTCTGTGTCCCAGCTGTATTCCGCTGCCTCATTCCCTCCCAATCCCACCCTCCCTCCCTCATCTCCTCCCTGCCCCTTTCCAAGTCCACTGATAGGGGAGGACCTCCTCCCCTTTCATCTGACCCTGTTTTATCAGGTATCTTCAGGACTGGCTGCAAAATCCTCCTCTATGGCCTAGCAGGGCTGTTCCCTTGGGGAGGGTGAGGAGGTCAAAGAACCAGCCTTTGAGTTCATGTCAAAAATAGTCCCTGCTCCCCTTAATAGGGTACTCACTTGGTTACTTAGCTACCACGGGCTACATCCAAGGTTCTAGGTTATATCCATACATGGTCCTTCCTTGGAGAAACAGTCTCATATAAGACCCCTGTGCCCAGATATTTTAATGGGTCACTAGAACACCACACTCCTCTTTCTTGCCTCCATGCTTTCATTCAAACACTGGCACCCATGGAATACCCAGACCTCTCCACCCCTCAGTGTATACCCACGAACTTGAGGTCTTTCAAATCTCCTCTGAAAAAGGGAAATAGTGGGTCTCTGGCTGTTACAAAAGTCACAGCTGCGGCCGCATAGGGGCAAGACAGAGTAGAGGTCCTATATGCTACTCCCCCAAACTGTGTTCATGAAAGCCTTAGAGAGCAGGAAGGCATGGAGCTGTCCATCTGGAACAGAATGCAGACACCAGCTGAAGAGAGTGTGCATACAACCAGACTAGTACCAGCTGAAGTTTGTAAGTTACATTATTTAAAACCGGTGACATGTCATTTGTTTTTAGTTTTATAGGCTCTGATGACTATCATCAAAATAATTATATTTATTCATATGAATAAATAATTTATTTATATTCATATGAACTGGAATACAGGACACCACACTTCTTTGGTATTTCACTCATTAATTGTGTCACTCTCTCTCTTCTGAAAACATGGTCATGCATCTTCTGCTGATGCAGAGACATTTCCTTTTCACACTCCAGGCTTGGCAATTAAAAATATAGGTTAGCCAGGAGAATTTAAATTTCAGGTAGATAAAAAGTATAGTTTTACAGTAAGTGCTACCCATGAAACTACTATATTAGCCATTATTAATTAGAAATTCAAACTTATTAACTGGAAATTCATCTTATTTAGCCACTTTTACATATCTTCCAGTTCTGTCAGCTGATCCTATCTGGGGCTTTTAAGTAGCTAATCATTTTCATGAATCGCCGTTGCCTCTCTAACCTTCAATTAGCCTGTATTCTCTTCTTCATGTCTTGGATTCAGCCAAGTGGCAGGCAATCATGTTCTGAATTATGACTTCAAGAATACTTTGGATTTTGCTTGCTACTGGGACTGAATACAGTACTCCGCTTGAAATGGGATCTGAGCCAAACAGAATAGCAGACTGTGTTTGTGTTCCTGGGATCAAAAGCTGAAGTCAGATTGTTTGTTGCTTTAGCATATCAGTACTGGTAAGGATTATTACAGAATAATATTCTTACATTTAATACATACAACTGAATATTTTACTCATGATCTCCTATAGAGCCTTGCTTTGTTATTGTTCTTCTAGTAAAGATCACAGAACTGCCAGGTTAAATCTCCTTCATTACTTCTAAGGAGGTTTACATGAGATAGTGTCATCAGAGTTTAAAAGTCTCAGTCTGCCATTGTATGTTAAGCCAGCCCCTGAATTAGGTGTTTTGTCCTGTTAATTCTCACATGACCTCAGATCCCTGTAGAAGTTTGATTGTTTTTATGCATTTCCTCAAATAGAATTATGGAACAACAGAGCTGTAAATTTTGCTTTGAACTCAGTTCTTTATTGTACAGGACCTGGAAGACCAGAGTTGCCATGTGACTTATTTCTAATCATATAGACCGTGCAGCAAAAATGAAAGAACCAATATTCTTCATTGCAATTGCACTTAAGCACACTACCTTGGTGTCATTTTATAGTTTGTTTTAACTCGAAGCAAGTAACTGAATAATAAATCCACGATTTTTTTTCCATTGACAGACATACCTTCTGTCTATCATTTCTCTGTCTATTCATATATCTTTAGGGTCTTCTTTGAATGTGTATTTAATCATCTGCCTTTTAATTCACTTTTTATTTAAAAAGCTACAGATTATATTTTGATACTTTTTTTCATCCCCCAGTTCCTTCCAGATCTTCCCTACCTGTCTTCCCACACAATTTCTCTCTGTGTGTGTGTATTTCTGTATCCCTCTCCCTATCTCTCTCTGTTAAAAAATTAAAATCCATACAAAAACATCAAGCAAAAAAATCCCAAAAGTCAAAAACTAATACAAAGAAAGATCACACACACACACACACACACACACACACACACACACAAACATATCGCTAATCTTTCTAGTTTTTAATTATATATTCTTATTAGTTCTTTGTGACTTTCCTACAATGTGTTTTGATCATTTTCACATACCCCTTCCCTGTTTCTGATGGACTACTTGATTGATGAATTTGTCATTCTGCTTTTAGCAAATAAGCACCGTGCCATCTAGTGGTCTATAACCCGAATTGCGGTCAGAAATCCCTATGCATACCCTCAGAATGTCTCAGACATATTCTGTGTATTCCATCCCCCATTAAAACAAGAGAAAAAAAAAAAAAAGGGAAAAAAGGAGCGAGACAGATACAGATGGATAGACACACACAGAGCTCACCTTGCTCTTTTCCTTTATATTTTAATCCCACACCTTATACTTAATTTTCCAAACTAAAGAGTAAATTCTATTTCCTAGAAGCCAATAAAGAAAGTTTTAGTACTGGAAAGCACCCATATATATCATACTCTTCTAGAAAAAAACTTCTGTCCAGGCAGTGATATAAAATTGATTAGGAAAAAAGTGGTCCCTGTAAGAGTTACAGAGACAGCTTCCGGAGAATAACTCCTAATGTGCAGACACTGACTGTTTCAGTTCTGTTACTAGTTAGTTCTCTTCCACTTAGCGCAAGTACTTGGTTGACTGAAGGTCTAGTTAGTTAACATTTGCCGGAAAGTTGACTATAAGTAGTTAACAGCAGCATAATCTTCCTGTTGGTTGATATGTCCCAGTAACTCTTGTCATCCCGTTGTTTTCAGAGTCAGCCTGGAGTGATGCTAGACCAAAACCAAATCCCTCTGTAGATTAGTGATTATCGGTCCAATTACACTCTAATAATTATTAGTATATATTTGGACATATTTATAGCACTTTCTTTTGCTTACTATTTTTCATGGATATTTTGTTTAATTGTCTTCACAAGACTTCACATAACTTTCATTATTTTTACTGATATTTTATTCATCATTTTTAGCAATTTTTTTTTGTTTTTCTTTTTCAAGACAGGTTTGCTCTGTGTAGCCTTGGCTGTCCTGCACTTGCTTTGTAGAACAGGCTGGCTTCAAATTCATAGAGATATGCCTACCTCTGCCTCAAAAGTACTGGAATTATAGGCATGAAGCACTGTGCCCAGCTATCTTTATTGTTTTCAATGCCTATTCTTGTTATAACAGTCAAACATTAAATTGTATCTATTATATTAAAATATAAAAATAATTTTATAATTTTCTCTCTTATTATAGTTACTAATATTTTAGACGTAGATGTATAATTTTTACCACTCTATTTTTATCAAATATTAAAAATTTCTGTAGGGACAATTGCCTCCTGTATCGTAATACTGTATTCAAAATATTATTTTATTTGCTTAATTGTATCGTTCAATATGTCCTTCAGAACAATGCACAAAATTATCAGACTTTGAAAATGATGTCATTTTCACTTTTTTTCTTACTAATTATTTAGCTGGGTATAAAAGTCCATATTTTGTTGTTGTTGTTCATGTCTCTTGATGTTTTGAAAACACCTTCCTTTGACCACAGAGCAGATTACTTTCTTTGTTATATTTTGCTTGTTGTGACAGGACCTCACTCTCTTGAATTTATAAACCTGTGCCTCAGCCTCTAATGTACTGGAATTACCATCGTGGTCTTCCTACCTTATGGTTGACAACACCCACTTTCTAGAAAATCTTGGAAATATTGAATAGTCATCTCAGTCTAATTGTCTTTCTTTAGCAAAAGATCTACCTTTTCCTTTGAAAACCTTATTTTTTTATTTTTACAGTTTTATATTTAATTATATTTATATTTAAATATATTATATTTATATTTAAATATATAAATTTAAATTTAAATATATAAAATAATTATATATATTTAAATATATAAATTATATTTATATAATTATATTTAATTATATTTATTCACCTGAACATGTATTGTATTTCAGTAAAAAAATCTAATATTTTTCATCTGATTTTGACAAACTTTCAGAAACTGTTGCTAAAAATACTGATTCACATCTAGTGTCTATTTCCCCTAGAACATCTTGTAGATTGGTGTGAAATTTTACCCTTCAGATAGATGTATGGATTATATTCTACAATATTTACTTATTGTGACTGTTAAATTTCTTTGTCAGTTTCATTAGTCTTCACATTGTCATTTTGGCTATGAAATGGTGATTTAAATAAAAATATATTTATTGAAGGTGAAGGAATAATATAATATTTTGAATAATTTTAGTTACTTTCAATTTTAGTTCAAATAATGTTAATATTGTTAATAATACATAAAAAACTAATATCAAATAAAAACAGTGTAAGAAAATTTAATGAAAATGAACCCTATATAGATAAGAGGCCCTACTACTTAGATCTATTGTTGATTTAATGAAAGACCTGATGGGAAGCATCTTAAAGGTTATTTGACTCTCACAGTTTGAGGGTAGAGTCCATCATCATAGCAATGGGAGCATAAGGCACTGAATGCACAGTCGGAAAGCAGAAAGAGATGAATGCTGCTACTTTGTTTGTTTTTCTATGTATGCAGTCCTGGAGCCCAACCTGTGAAAAGTCTACCAAAGTCAGTTACCTCAATCTAGAGAGACCTTGCAGATATGAGCAGAAATTTCTCCTAGGTGATTCTGTGGGTTCTCAACTTGACAGTCAATATTATCCATCACAATGGTAAGGTATCCAGTAGCATTGCTAAATATCAGTCAACATGTCGTTATGCAGTACTTTCTTTGGATATTCTTAACATTTAAGTCAGCAGAATTTCAACAAGAAACTATGCTTTACTATGAGAGCAGGCTTAGTCAATCAACTGAAAACTTCAAGAGAAAAGACAATACAAATTGAGACAGCGCTCTGACTTCCTCAGGTCTTCAGCTCATCAGACTATCACGTTTGGGGTTTGTTGAGTCCATACCGCAAGTCAAATATTTAATTACCTACCCGTCTATATAGTTGGATATGTGTATGTATTTCTATAGCATAGATATGTTGCACGTATCCATTCATAGGTATTATACAATATCATGTGGTATAATTTTATTTTATTTTTATTTAAAATACTTATATATTTATTTAAAACACATAACTTATAGTATTGGATGATGTATCACATGTAGATTTGAGGGAATGGAGCCAAACCTCTTGGTTGTCGACCCTTCTAATCTTTCCCATGATGGTTCTATTATTCATAGCACTAAGGTTACTTATGGACAGATTGTGGATCTTCAGGCCATAACGTTGCATTAAGGCTGCTTCTCTTGAAGGCTTTGGCACTTTTCTGGTCTCATCCTCTCTGAGACTTGCCTCCTGTACTCCCATACTGTTCATCAAAGTCATCCATTGTGATGGATCGTATTGATTGTCAAGTTGAGAACCCACAGAACCACCTAGGAAAAGCCTTCTACTAGTGTCTGAAGGTCTCTCTAGATTGAGGTAACTGACTTTGGTAGGGCTAACCTCAATGTGTCCAACATTTTTTCACAGGTTGGGGTCCTGGACTGCATACATAGAAAAACAAACAGAGTAGCAGCATTCATCTCTTTCTGCTCTCTGACTGTGCATTCAATGTCTTAAGTTTGCATTGCCACGATATCCTTATCATGATGGACTCTACCCTCAAACTGTGAGAGTCAAATAACCTTTAAGTTGCTTCCCATCAGGTCTTTGATTAAATCAACAATAAATCTAAGTAATAAGACCTCTTATCTATATAGGACTCATTTTCATTAAGTTTTCTTACAGCGTTTTTATTTGATATTAGTTGTCTTGGTTCATAATACATGCATTATGTGTAACTAAAATTATTTTTAAAAATTATAATATTCTTCCACTTTCCATGAATTTATATTTTTATTTAAATCTCCATTTCTTCCATTAACATAGTGCCAGACACACAATACTTATCTATCAAATTAAACACCCATTCTGCTGCATCATGAATGTAAATGTAAACCACTCTTTCATCCTGCTTCTACCAACCAAGTTTCTTGTGAAAATATTTCATTTAGATTCTGAATGGATCAAAATTTCTGAAAGTATGTTTTCATCTTCTGACTAGGATTGTTGGTGACTGAAATATGTAAGTATAGATACCTGAATGTTAATAAAATGTCTAAGTTCTTGAAATTTTAAATTTGGAATTATGTACAATAGCCAAAGCATTCTATTCAGAGAAAACTATCTTCCATATGTAGAAATGCTTGATCAGAGAGAATAGTACTAAGCAGTCACCAACTAGAAGCCAGGTAGAAACTCGTGGTCATTTCTCCATATATGAGACTGCGATCCAGGACTGTTTTAATGCTTGGGTGTGCTGATGGATTCCAGGAAGCTTTAAGTTTCGAACATTAGTGTAAAAAGGGTTTCTTTAAAGTAGATAGACACTATTTTTATTAGACAGTATGAGATTCCTAATTTTAGCATTTAAATAAAAATTTAACTCATTTTTCTTGTATTTTTTTTTTTTAATATCCACGTGCACTACAGTCGTCACTAAGTGGAATAAATTTAGGAATAAATTTAGCCATCAAACCCTAGAGTGATGAGATGGTACTTCATACTGGAACACTCATTGCTTAAATCACCTGTCAGGCTCTGCTGAGTGTGTGTGTGTGTGTGTGTGTGTGTGTGTGTGTGTGTGTTACTCACATATGTGCTCTTCTGCCTGTGTGTAATGTACTTGTGTTTATGCTTGTGTTGACCTCATTATTTTTTTATTTTTTATTAGTTACAATTTATTCAATTTGTATCCCAACTGTAGCCCCCTCCCTCATCCCTCACAATTCAATCCTCCCTCCTTTTTCTCCTCCCACACCCCCCCCCCAAGTCCACTGATAGGGGAGGTCCTCCTCCTTTTTCATTTGACCCTAGCCTATCAGGTCTCATCAGGACTGGCTGCATTGTCCTCTTCTGTGACCTGATAAGGTTGCTTCCCTATTAGGGGGAGGTGATCAAAGAGCCAGCCAGTGAGTTCATGCCAGAGACAGCCCCTGTTCCCATTACTAGGGCACCTACTTGGACACTGAGCTGCCATAGCTACATCTGCACAGCGGTTCTAGGTTATCTCCATGAATGGTTTTTGGTTGAAGTATCAGTCTCAGAAAAGACCCTCTCTCCTTGTGGAGGTTCTGCCCCTCCAGGTCTTACTATCTCCCCTTTCTTTCATAAGATCCCCTGCACTCTGCCCAAAGTTTGGTAATGAGTCTCAGCATCTGCTTTGATATCCTCCTGGGTATCAAAATCTTTTAGAGGCCCTCTGTGGTGTCTCCTGCCCTGTTGCCTGTTTTCTCCCTCTTCCAATGTTCATCCCATTTGCATTTCTGAATGAGGATTGAACATCTTACCCAGGGTCCTCCTTCTTGATTAGCTTCTTTAGGTGTGCAGATTTTAGTATGTTTATCCTATTTTATATGTCTTGTATACTTATAAGTGAGTATATACCATATGTATCTTTCTGCTTCCAGGATGCCTCACTTACGATGATCTTTTCTAGGTCTAACCATTGCATGCAAATTTCATGATTTCCTTGTTTTTAGTTGTTGAATAGTATTCCATTGTGTAAAGGTACCACAATTTCTGTATCCATTAACTGAGGGACATCTTACTTCTACCTCAAAATCCAGCCATACCATTTCTAGGCATATTTCCAAAAGATGCTCAAGTACACAACAAGGACATTTGCTCAACTATGTTCATAACAACTTTATTTGTAATAGCAAGAAGACACCATAATTTTGGTCTAACTAGTTTTTCATAGTAGTAACTCTTTAACTATTTGAACACTGAAATGATTGGCATTATAACTGAATTGGTGGTTAAATTGCTTAATTGTTGTACATTTGTGTTTAAATATACATATGAGATTGAGTGGATGGATAAATGAGTGACTAAACATTTGATACATGGACACATTTGATACAGTTTATCTACAGGAAGCTGCACATAAATGACTTCTGAGCAATAACTAGATTTTAAAAAAATTCATAATTTGACATTAAAAATAACCAAGTCTATAGATCCTGTTATATAGTAACCCTTGCAGAGAACTTGAATTAATTTTTATTTTATAAAATTTATAGCTTAACTATTTTATTTTATCATAAGTATTAAGTATAGCTTTAATCGAAAGCATAACCTAACTATTGCAAATTTAATGGTTGGTCAATTACAAATGGTCAGTAAATCTCTCTTTCTTTTATGTTTTTTTTCTCTTAGCCTCATAAATAGTCATCTGGCATTAAATATTTGTGATCTAGGCCAGTAACCTTTTTCAATCTCACAGGACCTTTTTTAATTAAACTATATCTTTGTCCCATGTCTGTAATCCGCTCACTGACATTTTATATACAAGAGACCTTGCTGAAAAAGGTCAAGCAGTACAGTTATAAATGGAAAAGAGATTAAAAGAATTCTCAAGCCATGGGGTGATCTAACAGTGAGTTAAATATGGAGCAGCTCTTAGTGGGGTAGGCATGCTCCATAGACAAGGTGGAATCCTCTGGGTAGATTTTAATGATTGGGGAAACAAAGCAAATGAAAATTATTTTAATGGCAAACCCGAAAGATACAGCGCTTTTTAAAGAAGACACAGCAGTTCTTATGAACAACCACCATGAGGCTGTGACGGGCACAAAATGCGAAGGGAAATAATGGCAAAACACTTGGTGTTTGTCCAATTCTTGCCTACAATGACACTTTTGTTGCTCCAGTAAACCCCACAAATGTCAGGTTAAGGTTAATGAACTATAAGGAAAAGAAACACACGACGCTTATGTGCATCAGTGAAGATTTAGAAAGGAGTGTGAAAACCGAATGGGAAAGAAGGAATAGGAAACTGCGGAACTTTTGCACCTATAGACTGAGCAGAAGTTACGCCACTCAGAAGGTAAATATCTTCACAGATGTGACTAAGATTATTTTCACCAGAACATTAAGCAGAAATTGAAAACGGATTTTCCCCCTTAATATTCTCCAGCTGGCATGTTCCGAGTCAAACTTGCTGAATCGGTGCCACACTGTGATGCCTTTAATGGGGTACACGGGTGCGACTAAACAACGCATTGCGTGTAATGTCTGAAATAACCCAACAAAGCAAGGTGTTCGAGGATTGAAGCACGCTGGCTGTTTCTCAGGGGTCATTTACTTATACCCAAGAGGCCACCCTGTTCCACAAAGCCTTTACTGCTAATTTCTTCCTGTCACTTTTATACGGCCAGTGATAAAAAATGTCCCGTTTCATCCCTGTGTCATCAGAATGCTGTTGCCTGGACCCGAATGCAGGAGGTACAACAGTTGACTTGGAGTTTTAATCTCAGGATCCTTCACCCATAACTAGTGTTTGTAAACAATGTACAATCAGTTATCGTTTACTATTTTAAAAGCACAGTGCTTAATATATTTAAATAAAATCAGACCTAAAACTTGGACCAAAGTGTAGCCCTTTCTGGTGTTTCCCAAGCTTGGGGTTTCAGGCAGTCTCTTTCAGTGTTAAATGAAAAGGTTACTGTTTGAATCCTTTAGCTACTCTAAAATTCCTGGCAGTGACGGGGCTGTCAACATCCAGCAGGCCATTCCCTGCCCGGAGTAACCCAAACCTGCGCTGGAGAAATGTGATAGCTGACAGGCTGACATTACACTTCTGACCCTGCCTCGTCAGAAGCCTCAAACCAGCTAGCAGTTCAGACCCCCAGAGCTGCTTGTGCGTTAAAAGAGAAATTGTTTGTGTGTGTGCTTGTTTGTACGTTTGCTTTGTAGGGAAATCTTTTGATGAATAAAGTTGGTTACGTTTCTAAGACACCAGTCAACTTAAATTCATCAGATTTATCTTGGTACGTTTACCATGGACTGTTAGAAATCAGCTTTTATTTTTCTTTTTAATATGGTTTGTCTAGATATCATTGTCAACTTAGACAACTTGAAAATTTTTAAAAATTCAGTAATTAATGTAGTTTCCTTTTATGAGGTGACAGAAATGACTATTTTTTATCATTGATTATGTTCAAATACTGGAACGCAAAATCTAGTATTTCTTTTCTTTTCTTTTTTTTTTTTTAGAAATAAGACAAAATGAGCCAAGTCAATCTCTACCAATTGTGTATTTTAAAATTACTATTTTTTTTCTTATAGTCTTAAAGTCTTATAGTCTGTAAGTTAGAAAGAAAACAAACTGAGTTAAAAAACAGATTGTGAAAAAAATTATTCATTGAATTATATTCTGAACTAACATATTTTCTTAATGACCTTATTGCTGTTGTTGTCATTGCTGAAATGTTAATAAAACTAAGATTCAGGGACGTTATATAATTTGCCAAGAGTTATAAATATAGTAGATCGATGTATCTCCAAACTCGTGTTTCTGTACATACAATGCTCTCTTCCATTTAATAAGCTGTCTGCCCTGCCATCAGAAACAATGTTATAGAATCATAAGTTGCCAGGCATGGTGGCACATGCCTGTAAGCCTATCACTCAAGAGATGGAACAGAAAGCACACAAATTTCGTGCCAGCTTGAGTCACATATTAAAATCATTCTGAAATGAACAGCTAATTAAAAATTAATTTAAAAGTTGGTTTATTAATTTTTCATTTTACCGTAATGCCTAGATATAAAACACATGGCTATAAGTTAATGTTGTCAATAAGCTAATGACGTAGAATCAACTGGGGGTATCAAATGCTAGTACACAATATTAAAATGCTACTCAAGGAGCTTTGTTCAAAAGAAAAACATGCAAAATTTCTGTTAATGCATAGGGATATGCATTAAGCAAGCTGAGCTTAACGACATAAATAAACTATCATCTCCTATTAGTTACATTTAGGAGTTTTTCCCCTGCTTTATAAACTGTCATTTTCTATGACTGAATAAATTCTACAAAACATATTCACTACCCGACACAGAGCAAACTGTTTGTGATGTAAATACTCTAGGTATTTGCTAGATGGTGCTGCAACATACTTTTGCAAAGCTCTTCTCGGTGTGCTTCTAATAGGAAATTCTCTTTCAGTTAAGAATATTCAGATCTACGAAGGAGGTTTCTGATAGAAATATTATTTTCTTAAAGAAATACTGTTATGCTACATTCTCTGCCTCTATCTAGATTTCAACTAGTATTTCTTCAATTTGGTCCACATTGTCAAATACAACTTTGTATCCTCAAGAAATGCAGACATTAAAAAGGCTTTCTCTAAGGAGGACATTGACGCTCTAGCAGTCATGTGAAGGGGTATCCAGCATCATTAATCATCAAAGAAATAAAAATCAGAACTACACTGAGTTTAACTGCTCCTCAAATGACTATCATCAAATACACCAAAAGCAAAATGTGCTAGCAAGATGTAGAAAACCAGACGTCAGTCATAAACTAAACTCCCACATGCTACAGAAACCTGTACAGTTTTGTTAAAAATTAAAAACAAAAACACCGTGTAAGCCAGCAATTTGACTAGTAGGTACATCTTTGAAAACAAGTGAAATCAGTATATTAGAGACATTTGTGCTTCATGTTTTATTAAACCAGTGGAAATAATGCAAAGAAGTGAAAATTGCTTACTAATTTAACAACTGATGAATATGCAAAGAAAATGTGATAGAGCAGTGTACTATCCAGTCATCAAAAGAATAATTATGACAGTGTGAGTGAAGATAAGATTGACAAATCCTGTAATGATGTCACCCATTTGTAAACTCACAAGCAGAAACTGATGTCAGAGAAGTTAAAATAGTAGTAGTTACCAAAGGAGATATAAGGGTAAAAAAATAGGAAAAAAAAAAAAAAAAACTTGATTAACAGGTTTTACATTACAGCTAGATATGAAAATTAAGATCTGACGTTCTTTATTCTAGGGTAACTACACACATAAACAATATGCTATATGCTTTATTGCAGTTGAAGAAATGTTTCTACCATTAAGAAACTAGAACTGGAAATAAGACTATTAAAAACTTTTCTTCTTTTAGTTGTAATAATAGCCAATATGGTCTAAAGAAAAAAAAAATTTTGTATGAGATATCTTTACTTATTTGACAGTTTTTATGAAACAGTATATAAAGTTAAAATTTCAAAGGGAAAATTGTGGTTTGGAAATGATACATAAGCTCAATGTATTCAATTGACCATTACCCAACACATTATGAATCAAACGATCACATTGTACCTCAGTATTGAAGTATAGACATTACGGCCAATACAATTTAATTAATGGAAATTATATCACTCTGATTGTTCATTTATGATTCTAGAGATCCGACAGAAAGTTTGCAAATACTGGGCAAGTGTTCTCTCCAAGTCAGTAAAAAATCCAACTCTATGATTGACTAAACTTTAAACATGATAATCAGAATTTGACTTTGATAATCAGAACTGACTATGAGTGGTCAGTAATTTGAAACACAAAACTACTAATTATTTATCAATTTTTCCTCTTAACAAAACAAGTGCCTTAGTGTATTAAAAGACCAAAATTTCAGAATAGCAACAACATCTATGACCCAACTATTAGCTCTACTCATGTATTTGTGATGTCCCGCCTCGGTCTGAGAAAATGTCCTGAAAATTTTGTCTTTTCATAGAGAAAAAGATGCCACATGTAAGTAGAGAAATTAGTAATAACATATATTTGCTAACCCAAATTAACTTCAGATATCAAAATTTTAACTTTTTAGAACTTCAAAGCACTTGGGATTTATATGACCTAAAAATAAGAAACTGTAATGAATTCCTTCAGGCTTTTAGATTCATTCATCATTCAGAAAAATCTTCCCAATCTTAATAACCCTTCTTGTTCTCTCTCAAATCCAGGGCTTCATTTTCTATAAATACAAATCGCTCAGTACTTAAAATACTATTTGGATGTACGTGATTTCAGGAGTGGGCACTAACTAATTGGGGCAGGGGTCTCTTCTCTGGGAAAGACTGTATCTTCTGCTTTCAGAATTCCTTCACTCCCTGTAGTTCTCTGTCTAGTGTTGGGCTTCATGACATTTCCACCTTCCTTGCTGTAGTCCTTGACTACATCATTTTTAGTCATGCTATTGAGACTACTTTCTTGGAACTTCTAGGAATGAAATTTGGAAGCATGTTCCTTGGTTCTCTTGCTCTTAGAACCTTTCTCCCTCTTGTTCTGCTATATTCCTTCAATCTTCTGTTTAAAGGTTGTATCATAGATGTACCAGCTGAGGTACAGTCACTTTTTCCTTACATTTTGATTGTTTGTGGGTTTTTTTTTCAATAATTTCTATTTGCTGCACAGAGAAGTTTCTATCATGAGGGTTAAGAGGTACTATCATTTGCCTACAGATTTCATGATGTCATTTTTTTTAACAGTTGAGTAACACTTTGTTGTATAAATGTACTACATTTTCTTGAGGGATATCTAGATTGTTTCTAGTTTCTAGCTTTTATGAATAAAGCTGTAATGAACACAAATGAGCAAGTGTTCTTCTGGTAAGATGTAGTGTCCTTTGAATCCATGCCCACCAGTGGTACAGCTAGGCCTTGAGGTACATTAATTCCCAGTTTTCTGAGAAGCCACCATATTGACTTCCATAGTGCCTTTACAATTTTTCACTCTCACCAGCATTGGAGGGGTGTTACCTTTATTTCTCATTATCATCAGCATGAGCTGTCACTTGGGTTGTACATATTAACCATTCTGACAGGTGTAAGGTACACTGGGGCCCGTGGTGACAGGTGCAGTAAAGATGACAGGGAAAGACTGAGGAAGTGAATTCAGGGAGAGGCAGCTGGAATGAGGAGCATTGGTGGGGTGTGGAAACCTAGTGCAGTGGAAGCTACCTGCAATCTATGAGGGCTGCCCTAGGGAGGACTCTTAGGAATAGAGAACAATGGCCATCTTCTCTAACCAGGCAAGGCTTCCGGTGGTGGTACTACATCACCTTCCTTAGAGTGGTTGGCCAACGGAGCCTCTGGAGATAGCTAAACAAACTAGGCTAATGCTGGGACAGAGGTCACTCCCTAAAAACTGATAGCATGAGTTCCATTGCCAAAGACAACATTCACACAGCTCCCAGAACATTGAGAGGTTGAACTGGTGTGGGCATGGAGCCTTCCCGCCTACACTCTAGGCTCTTTGGCACAAGAAGTTACTCTGCAGGCCACAAAAAGAGAAACCTGAACATCCATCTGCCATAACACCCCCCCCACCTATTGTTTGTCCTGCCTGTAAGATATGATAGGGCAATGGTGGGCCACAACTTGTGGGAGTAGCCAATCAATGTTTGATTTAACTTGAGGCCCATGCCACAAGAGAGAACCCATGTCCTACAATGCCTGGATGGCTGTGGAGAATGGAGAACTGGGGACTGGAAAGCCAAAAAGACCTATGGCAGAATGAAATAGGACAGCTCAAAACAAAATCAATGAAGTGATTCCTAATGGTATTCTGTCCCACTCACAGATATGTGTTTTTTCAGTCATCATCAGCAATGCTTCCTCTGGCAGCAGGTGAGAGCAGGTGCAGAGACCCAGAGCCAGACACTGTGCAGGTATACTCTATGTTCATGGATAGAAAAACTCAACATTTTAGAAATGTCAGTTTTGACAATGTGATCTGAGTATTTGGCATTGTTCACCTAAGGGTTCTGCAGTCATTTTGTTGACTTTATAAACTGATTCTGAAGGTTGCATTGACTTGGAAAAGACTTAGAACTCAGATATTCGGTATGGAAGCGGAACATAATCTTGTTATGGAGACAGCTGTACCTCAAGACTTACTACAGAGCTATGGTCAAGTCAGCGGTGCAGGTGAAAGACAAGATATGTGGGCTGGTGAACGGACTAGAATACCTAGCTAGACCAGAAGTAGACCAACACGAACTCAGTCAAATAATATTTAGTGCAGGAATGATGGCAATTCAAGACTGAAAATAATTTTCTAAGTTGTGTTGGAAGAAAGACATTGTTTTTCCTCAAAACAGAAAAAAAATATAGGCATGATTGTAGTATAAGATAGGAAAGATTTTAAGCATAGCAGAGCATCATTAGTAGTGTCAAGAGTTGGCTCTCTCCCATGGGGTGGGTCTCAGGTTAAGCCAGGCGTTGGCTGGACATTCCTTCAATCTCTGCTCTATTTTTATCCCTGCACATCTTGAACGCAGGGTAAATTTGGGGTCTAAGTTTTTGTGGGTGGGTTGGTTTTCCCCCTCCCTCTACTAGGAGTCCTGTTAGCCTAGTTAGACGGTGGCCTCTCTGGTGTCTGTGACCTTGTTACTAGGAGTCTCAGGTTGAAGATAGGAACCCAGCATAGCTGTCCTGTGAGGTGCTTGCTCCTCTCAGTAGAGGGCTGAAACAAGTGCTTGAGACTCACAGTGAAACATTGAGCAAGGCACAAGGAGTCCTGTGGAAGAATGGGGTCAGGATAGAAGGACCCAGAGGGGACAGGAGTTCCGTAGGAAGACCAACGCAGCAAACTAACCAGGGTGCATGGTGTCTTGTGGAGACTGAAGCACCAGCCAAGGACCATGCGTGGAGTGGACATAGTACCCTTACACAGACGTAGCTGATGGGCATCTGGGACATCATGTGGGTTTCCTTGTAAAGGGAGCAGGGGCCTTCTCTGACATGGAACCCGTTGCCTGCTTTTGATCACTTCCCACTGGCAGTGCTGCCTTGCCAGTCCACAGGGAAAGAGGATGCACTAGGTCCTGAGGCAACTTAATGTGCTGGGCTGGGTTGGTAGGGGGTGCTCCCCTTTTCTAAGGAGTAGAGGGAGGATAGGTGAAAGAGGTAAGAGAGTTGAGACCATGAGGAGAGGAGGGGGCTATGATTGAGCTGTAAAGGAAAGAAAAAAGAGAGAGAAAGAGAGAGAGAGAGAGAGAGAGAGAGAGAGAGAGAGAGAGAGAGAAAAGACTGTACAAGCAATGCAGCTATTGCAAACAGAAATTAGAGATGTGTCTTTCCTGTCCGCAGCCTTATGCAGACTCGTTGCGGTAAAATGCAGACAATGATAATTCCAGAACCTTTCTGTCTGCTTAATTTCTCATAACCTTAGAAGTTAGAACTACTTTAAGTCTGTTTATTCCGAGTTGATGATGGTCATTCTGATGAAAAGGTAAATAATTTCATTTCAAAGATTAGTAGCCCATGCTGTTTTAACCTTTCCAATTCCCCCTTCAGATGTAAAGCCTCTTTAGAGGATTAGGTTGAAATTATGTCTGGTTTAAACCTCTGCAGGTCTTCTGCATGCTTCCACAGTCTCTGGGAGTTCATATCTGTCTGGAAGACATTTTTTTTTCTTACAGACATGCACCACCTCGAGCTCCTACACTCTTCCCACCATCGTTTCTGCACAGATTTTTGAGCCTTGACCTGAGGGGTTTGGATATGAGTACCCAAAGCCTGTAACCCTCTGTATATCTTCCAGTTATGTGTCTGTCTTAATGACGTACACTTACCTTGCTGTGAGGAGACAGGTGAGCCGGGCAACATATAAAGACAGTATTGAATTGGTTGGTTGCTTACAGTTCAGAGGGTGAGTCCATAACCACCAGAGCAGGGTGGCTGGCAGCAGGCGGGCAGGAATCTGCTGGACAGCATCTGAGAACTTACCTGCTGAGACAGCAAATAGGAAATAGAGACAGCTAAGAAAGACAGAGACACAGACAGAAGTGTGTGTGTGTGTGTGTGTGTGTGTGTGTGTAGAGAGAGAGAGAGAGAGAGAGAGAGAGAGAGAGAGAGAGAGAGAGAGAGAGCTGACTGGGAAGGACATGGGCTTTCTGAAACCTCAAAGCCCACCCATTTTGGAGGTGATCCACCTCCTCCAATGAGGCCACATCTTCTAATCCTTTCCAAACAGTTCAACCAACTGGAACCAGGCCAGAATTCAAACGTTTGAACCTATTGGGACATTCTCATTCAAGCCAGCAAGTGTCTCTGTGTCAGTTGCCACCTACTGCAAGAAGAAGAAGCTTCATCAGGCGTGGTGGTAGGAGTGTTGACTCACTGAGCCATCTTGCCAGCCCAATAACACGAAGCCTTTAAATGGCATTCTTCAAAGGATTTGCCATAAAAGTAACTGGGTAACTGAAAACGGTACATTCTGGGCCTATTGCGGAATGTTCTCAGAGATACTGACTTGAGATGATTAGAAAATAAACTCAGTGTATCGTGTGCACTCATGTCCTCCCACAGTTGCTAAAACATGGGAAGTCACCTCTCTTTGTACAAGGTTGTAAACGAAAGCCTAGAAACCTGCCTTGCTGCTGCAATTCTTCAAGTGTTACATTGCTGTGAATAAGAATCAGTCATTTTCTCCCTTGTGTTTGCCAAGTGCATGCTTCATTGTTCAGCTGAGCTGACAGAACGGACGAAGGCAAAAGAGGCAATACTCAGGAGCACAGTTACTGATAAATAATTACAACAAGGGCATTATAATTATTTAATTAAGATCTGTGCATGGGGGAAGATTATGGGTCTTTCCGGTTGCTACCCCATTTAGAGGATACTACCTCATTAAGCAGTTTAGCTGGAGTCAGCACTGAACTGTCCACACGCTCCATTTTATCTCTGAAACTTGTGCAGTCAGCAGCATGGCTGCATGCTCTGTCTCGCACTACAAGTGAACGCAGGCGCATGCCCTAATAGCACTGAGAGACTTGTGGGTGTTTAACTACCCTAAACATCTCATAAACCTTCCTGGGACTGTGGAAGCTTTCTTGTATCCAGAGATTGTATTTGTGTTTATTCTTCTTAAGGCACATAAGCACGTTTAATTGACTGATACAACAGTTCATGATGTATATAATGTCAAAACATTACATTAAAGAGCATGGATATGAACAGTTGTAATTTCTTCATGTTATTATTGAAAACAAATTTAAATTAAAAACATATCTAAAACCTCTGCCAAAAATACCAATAAGAAGAATTAGTTCTGTTTGAAAGTTTTTTTCCCTGATGTTTCTAAGTTGAACATTTATTTATGTCAATTCTATGCCCACCAAACCTGAAGCCCACTTCATAGCAAAATATTAGGGTACCATTGTTTAATTATAAATGTCAGTTATATTCCCATACCTTCAATTTTTTCTCATTGAAACACATGCACACACATATGGGTATATATATACATACACACAGAAAGGAGAGGGAAAGAGAGAGGAGGGAGGGAGAGAGAGAGGGGGAAAAAAAAAGAAAGAAAAAAAAAATTACACTCTTGCCAGTCACCGCAAAAGAGACTAGGAAATTGAGAGTCATGATCATAATTTGTGACTTGGTCCCTCTTTCCTTTTACTTTGTAGTATTATTGATAAGTCATTTTGTTTTATTCTGCTGTGGCCCAATTTTCTAATTTACCTAGTTTCTAAAAATGTTTGAAATTACTCTGCTTCTAAAATCAGCTTGAAATAGGACATCAATAAACTCCCATCGGCACAGTACCTATAAAAAAATAAGACAATTAAAAGTGTGGGCAAGTAGTAGTTTAATAATAATTTTAATAGTATTTTCTTCTTGCCTCTGGGATGCGTTTTTATTGTGTAATTTGTTGTTTAAATTTTCCATTCTCTTATAATATTTGGACGATTTAAAAATTTTATGTATGAGCACAGTTTTATTAGATGAGATAATGTCATTGTGACATTTTCATACATGTATTTAATCAACTTTACAGGTAGGTATTCCTGGGATCTGCTGCATCCCTTTTGTTAATAACTACTGTGCCACATTGTCTCACTCTTGTATTTTAATATCTTAGTGTTTTATTAACTCACATTGATTGCACTGATTAAAAAGTTTCAGAGTCATATACCAATACAATTGGTATACTGTGTAATGAAGAAATCTACCCCACCCCTTTCCTATGACCTTTCAGTCCCACCTTTACCTTTTCTAAATAATCGCCTGTTTTTGTGATGTTGTTTTGGTTGGAATGTGAAACATTTCTCACAGGTGCCTGTATTTGAACACTCTCTCCCCAGCTGGTGATGTGGTTTGGGAAGTCTATGGAACCTTTAAGAGGTGGAGCCTCACTAGAACAGGTGAGCCCCTTGAGGAGAGCCTTGAGGATTTCATAGCCCGGCCACACTTCGTGTTCACGCTAGCCTTCCAGGCTGTGCACACAATGTGACTAACCAGAATGTCATATGTCCATATGTTTTCTTGCAGCCTCATCGTTTCTTTCATCCTTCTACCTGAATAAAGCTCCGTGTGTATGTGGACCACAATCTCTGTATTCCTCTGCCCACAGGCATCTGTTTCCATAACTTGGTTATAATAAATATTGCAACAATAAGCATTTGTCTGAAAATATCTCTGTAGAATGTTGGCCTAGAATCCTTTGCATATATGCCCACCAGGATTGTTAGAGTCCAATTATATGACATTTTTATTTTTAATCTTTTAGAAACCTGCATATTGATTTCCATAGTTTTTATACTATACTAGCTCATATTGCCAGAAAGCAGTGAATGAGCTTCTCTTTTACAATATCCTGGCCATCACTGGTTACTGTTTTTTTCACATTTCTAATTACATTCTGAGTGGAATGAGTTGGTATCTCAAAGCAGTTTTCATTTTTCATTTCCTTGTCTAAGGACGCTAAACATTTTTTAGGGCACATTTATTGGTCATTTGTATTCATTTTGAATAATGTTCATTTGCTTATATATTGATTGGATTATTTGGTTCTTGACTTCATCAGTATTTTATAGATAATTCTCCATCAAATGTGTCATAAGCAGGATTTTCTCTCAATCCATAAACTGGCTTTTCACTGTACTTTGAATGACAAAATTTCTTGAAAGTATAGTATTAGGCTGCTGTACAGACTGGTGATTCATCTCTGAGAAAACTGAGGATGAACACAATATTTTATATTCTATGTAACTTGAAGGATTTATAAAAATTAGGACGGTATCGGAGAGATAGCTTAGCAGTTAAGAGCACTTGCTGATCTTGAGGAGGACCAGGGTTGGCTCCTCAGCACTCAAGTGGCAGCTTGTGTCTGTCTGTGCCTTCAACTGCAGGGATCCAACGCTTTCATCTGGCCTCCACAGGTACAAGTCACGCATGTGATACAGAGACATATGTGCAGGCAAAGTATCTTTACACATTAGAAATTTGAAAAAAATAAGAATTAGATGTCTTTCTCCCTAATAGCTTCATTCTTCCTCAGAGGATGTAAGTTATGGATGTGGTTATACACATGTGGTCAGCAGTGCTTGCAGTCAGTGTTTTATTTCTTTTTTTTTCCTTGTAGGAGGCAGCAAGTTGGGAGAAAAACATGTGTCAGAGCATCTGGGGGAAATTGCAAAGGGAACGTGGGGTGACTATGATTCTATTTCATTGTATACACATGGGAAACTTTCAAATAATACAATTTTCTTAAAAGGGATAGAGCTCTTCAGTTTCATGAGGTCCCATTCATTGATTGCTGATCTTAGAGCCTGTGCTGTTGGTGTTCTGTTCAGGAAGTTGTCTCCTGTGCCAGTAAGTTCGAGGCTCTTCCCCATTTTTTCTTCTAACAGGTTTAGTGTGTCTGGTTATATGTTGAGGTCTTTAATCCACTTGGACTTTTTTTGTGCAGGGTAATAAATATGGATTTTTCTACATGTAGACATCTGGTTAGACTAATACCATTTGTTGAAGAGGCTATGTTTTTAGAACCCCTGCACAGATGTAGCTCATGGCAGCTCAGTCGTCAAGTAGGCTCCCTAGTAAGGGGAACAAGGACTGTCTCTGATATGAACTCAGTGTCTGCCTCTTTGATCACCTCCCCATGAAGGGGGAGCAGCCTTACCAGGCCACAGAGGAAGACAATGCAGCCAGTCCTGATGTGACCTGATAGGCTAGGATCAGATGGAAGGGGAGGAGGACCTCCCCTATCAGTGGACTTGGGAGGGGCATGGGAGGAGAAGAAGAGAAGGTGGGATTGGGAGGGGATGAGGAAGGGAGCTACAGCTGGGATACAAAGTGAATAAATGGTAATAAATAAAAAAATAAATAAATAAAGGAAAAAAAAAGAATATAGCTCTGATCCTTTGATATCTTTCTAAAATATAAGATTCTAGGAGTTCTGAGCCTTCCAGGTATGGAAGAACACACAGAAAACCAAACACGTAAACATTCTATTGGGATATTTCTTTTGTCTAAAACCAAACCATGTTATAGGAAAATACTGTTCTATGAAATTACATAAGGTCTAAGTAGGAAATAAATCTATTGCGAAGGTCTTTATTTTAATAATTATTCCTTGCTATATAGTGTCATTAGTCCTTTCCAATAAATTCACGCACATTATAGCTTTCTCTCTTTCTCCGTGACTTAATCTGTTTAGTCATGGTGCCTCTTCTTGGCACTTCGTACTTGTAGGAGGGTTAAACCTTTTGTTCGTTCACCTGAAATCCCCTCTTTTCACACATCTTTGCATTCTTAGACCTTCACAATTTTAGCTCCATATCTTTTATGAACTTAAATATCACAAATAAAGGGGCTTTTTCTTGCCTCATCTTAAAGCTCCAAGAGTAGAGGAACTATTTCGGTCTTACGTACTGCTAGAATCCCCTTCTCTGACAAAGTGTGTGAACAAACAAATGGGACTCAGTCTGCTAGGCTATCTAAAATGTTCTCTCTGGTATTTTCCCTTTGTCCTGCATTGATGAACTATGAAATGGGAAATAATCATGCAGACTGGGAAAATTGGGAAGTATTTCTATTATCTTAATGGCAGGGTATTATGATATGACTTTATTAATTTGTTTATGATTTCATTATTCTTGAGGAACATATTGGAAAATAATTAATACATAGCAACAAAGGCAATTCTACAACAAAATAGAATCCACTCTTTAATTATTAATTATTTTGAATTTCTTATATAATTCTCTCTGGGAAAGATGTACAAAATTGCTTAAATGCTTTACTTTATACTTCTGAAAATGTATTAAATTAAAACCAACAAACACACTAGGAAATAGTAAAGCAAATAAAATATTATTAGAAAATACAGCATTACAATTTGTTTACACATACATCTGTATTATCTTTTTCCCTGCTCTGAAAGTGGTGACTATCTTAAAGTAAGAAATATTCATCACTCATATTTATGTCTTTGAAGTTATATATATGACCTTAGTTCTCATTATCGCTTGCCTAGTCGTTGTTGAAAATAACTTGAATGGTGAACTTTATAAACAAATATGATTAAACAAATTGAAATTTAAACAATGAATCTCATTGAAGCACTTAGGATTCTAAAATATGAAAATATGTATACACATATATATATATGTGTGTGTGTAAAATTTGTTGCGAGAATATTCATGCTTGTTTGAATGCATTCTAACATAACTGGATGATAAAGACAGGCTTCTTTCTCCAGACAACACCACCAGAACATGACTGCACAACTGTGAGAATCTGTTAGGCCACATAACATGGAGGATATTGAGTGAGCTAGAAAGAGCCCAGATACTCTTGAAACTCTTTAAAACACACAAGCTGAAGAAATGATGGAAGAATGAAGATAATAGCCAAGGAAATCTCTTACATAATGATCCGCCTTTCTAGCCCCTGAAATATCCCAGCTTTGGGCTGAGTTTATAAATGTAACCTCAAATGGCATTATTGCCTCATCTTCTACGTGCAGATATGCACACCGTCGTTAAATCTGGTGTTCACTGACCTCATGAACATTTCTCACTGGTGGTTTCCAATTTCTTCTATGTCAAGTGGTGACCTTAACATTCTATCTCAGGCGTATGACTATTAGAACGGAGGCAACATGATGAATGACTTTTCTCATAATCCTGGGTCATGGTTTATACTTTTCAGATACTCAAGTTGATACTTTAGGTTTTTCAGTATGCCTTTTCCCCAGTTTTCTTTATGAATGATACTTCATTTTAATTTTCATCCCTTCTCACAGGAAAAGAAGCGTGAAAATAACTTAATGAGCAAATGCAACTTCCAGGTTTCATGATTTGATACTATTGACAAGTTTCTTTGATACGTTTTAAATTTAATTGAAGAAAAACACATGGAACTGTTTCTACTCTTATAATCTGAAAAGTTGTCATCTTATGTATTGAGATGTTCATAGCTCAACCTTCCTAATCAATTTTAACTTAGTTCCAACCTTTTTAAATGACTTTATATTTAAGTGACTGAATCGTTCTCTTAACTTTGGCCACAGGTTGGCCTTCCCATTTTCTATTTACTTTCCTAATATCAGATACTTAGTATGAAACCAAGCTGTTCTATCCCAGCAAGCTGTCCTCAAACTGATCTTGATTATCAGAGATGGCAGACCAGGCTATAAATCTCATGGCATTAAAAAGACTGAAATCATCCCTAAATTTTGTTCACATAAATTTCATACATGCCTAAGGGATTATTTTTATTTACTAAGATCTTAGCAATTCTAACATTTGGTATTTATTCTTGTTATCCATCTATTGGCTTTGAGAAGTTATATGTTTACCTAAGAAATTTGATATGCAGCAAGAATAAACTCAAATAAGAGTTTCTGATGTTAATGAAAATTTACTTCATGGATACTGAACATTTTTCATTATTTGAACACTAAAATGCTAAGCACTACAGTAAAAATGTAAGCAAAGCCATTTCCTAAATTATTAATCTGTCTATTTAGGTATCATCTTTAGAACATTTTAGAATCAAAAACAACTAGGGATGTCAAATGATCGTCACATTTTACTATATTAAAGTACTGTCTATGTGTCTAATATTTATCTGAAAAGTAGTTTAGTCAATGTGACAAACTCATCCAAGCAATTTGGAAAATAATGGAAAAAAATTCTATTAAGCTATGTTTTCTCTCGTGAGGCGTGGTTAATAGCAATTTAGAGCAGGTGAGAGCTAAGCAATTTAAGAATCCCCTTGTGGATTACCTTGACCTACTATCTTGGCGGTCTTGCAACATCCTTCATAAAAGTAACAGATGCTAAAGACTTCTGGAAGGCTCTATATTGCTATAAGTGTGTGTATACCTTCATCTGTTTGTAGTTATTTGTTTTTATAATATTCCTGTCTCTCAGAAAAGGAAAAAAATATAGAAACAGATGACACAGATATACATCTGTATATATACATTAGTTTGTATTTTAAATGACTTCACGTAGAAATCGTCTCTCAGCCAGAGCTGAGACAGCTCACAGATATTCTCTTGAGTGACCTGGTTTGATAGATCTTCCTGTTTGATAATGAAATAGTATTTTGTCTTTGTTTTAAAGTGTATCCCGATAGCTTTGAATCACCGTCATGAGATACCTCATACAATCAAAGCCATCCTTGTTGTCTTCACAACATTATTACCAACCTGATAGAATATACTCATGTAAGTAAAATTTTAAAGAAATCAATTAATCATAAGTAGTTAACATGAGGTTAAGAATTTGATTTTCTTTAAAGCTTTATGGATCTTTTGCTGCTCTAGATTTGTGTTCATAGATTTTCATAACTCAAATTCAAACCTAAATAAGTCCAGTCTAGTAAATGTTGCTTCCAGCTAGAATCAGCTGACATGGAGTACAATTTTAGCTTCACTATTACCTAACTGGGAATTTGTATAATCCCTGGAATTTACTGGATTTCAATTTCCTTATCTCTATAAGTGACAAGTGACTTTATTAGACTGGGTTATTAAAGAATGTCTCCCTGTCCCAGAAGCCCTATGACTGAAAAAATTCTCAGCTGAACTGAGAAAAAAAATAGTTTGACATCAGTAAATTTCCATTTCCAGCTTTACTCCTTTCTGTAGTTTCAGGTGAATTCATACTACCCAAGGCTAATAGGACACAAGGCTAACACCTGCACTGCTTCTGACAAGAGTGACCTGCAGAACACTCAGTATGGGTGACGCATGATTTGTCCTGAAATAATCACAGTTGTTATTAAGTGCAGCTCTAAAGCCCTCTACTGGCATTTCCTCTTCCTTGTTGTCATATTGCCCTTTGTGATCTCCTTCACTGCTTTTAGTGTTTGGGCAAAGTAGTGCACCCATGTGATCTCAATGCCCCAAAGTTAGAGGCGGGAAGATCCTAAGTTGGAAGCCAGTTTTGACTACATAATGAGACTGTCCTTGAGAACAGAGAGAATTCTGCAATTATAATAATAAAAATGTACATAGTACTAGAAACTCTCATTTTTATATTTTTCAGTTAGCTGACACTATATTTCTTTCTTTTTTAACTGTTTACAAGCTTGTCTTCTTCATGCAGATACAATAGCCAAATGGTTGGGATACAGCTTAAAAAGCATCCACTTTACTAGGTATGATCATAATGTTTTATAAAATGGTGATAACAATGTCTACTTTCATGAACAAGTGTGTGACTGCTTCAGATTTTTGCTATGTCTACAAATGATAGGTATTTAACTTCTAACCATCTTGAGTGTGAAAATCTGCCATTTAAATATTTGCCTTCCTCTGAATAGTGGTAACTGGGTGTATTTAAACAGCATCCACATTTCCCATTCCTTCTTTTGAGGCATGCCCTTGTGTCACATCCTAATCTTGACTGCGTTGTTTGCCTTTTTTCTTAGTGCTAGCAGACATTCTTTATACTGAGGATAGCAACTTTCTTATGATTGTGCTTTTTACTCTTTGTCTTCTGTTAACGTTCTTAACTTTAATGTGGTCCAGTTATCATCTTTCTGGTTGCAGTTTGCACTGCAGGGATGTTCTTAAGGAAATGTGCCCTTACATCCTCCCTGGAAAGATAACAGAGAAGCATGAAAGTTTAAAACAGTTTTAGATGAACTGAGTCTAAATCAGAGCTTGCGTGCTCAGTGATTTTGTGATGTGAAGCGATGTGATTCGTGATTTCACTTCGGGTTCCTTGTCTGTAAAATGTGCATGGTCTTAAAAGTACATACTCTGCAGCCTTGTTTTGACCATTAAACTGGGTAGTATGCAGAGACTTAGCATGGAGTCTGACACATGTTATACAAGTAAGCTATTGGGAGTTGCAAGACAGAAATGGTTTAAAGTGCTGTGAATAAAGTGTCCTTAGTGGGAGTTTGGTAAACAAGAATGCAGAAACCCACACTAACGGTAGAAGATGGCCTCATGAGGTTTCAGAAGGAAAGGGGAGTGTTTTGAGTTCTGGGTTAGAGGTCATTTGTGTTTCCTTCTGGCAAAGACTCTGAATGCATTTCGCCCACGTACTGAAAGTTTGACTGGCTGGGGCTGAACTCAGAAGTAATGGAGTAATTTGTTGGATGGCAGAGAATCCAGGGCAGGGTATCATCCAGGCTACAGCATGGCTACAGTCACTGGTATTCATTAGCTTTACAGTGAGAGATAACAGAAATATATGAAGAATGTGCAGTATGGGGAGTAAGGAAATGTGAACAAATGTTTTTCAGAGAAAACACCATCATTAGTAAGTAAGGCCCTTGAAGAGAAATCTGTGTTCTGTACTAGGGCAATAGGAAAGGTGACTGGAGGAAGTGATTAAATCCGTTAAAGGCTACAACCTGTGAAATGATGAGGCTGGCTCTGAGGAAGTTTCGTGCTGAAAAACAACCACAGGATACTGTTTTTCTTGGTTCAGCCAAAGTAGACAGAAGCCGCTATAGATGTGGTAGGTGGCAGCAGGATTTGATGATGTTGTCCACAGAGAATGCAAAAGTGTGTTATGGGGTTTGGGATGCTTGCACTGAGGGTCCCTAAAGCCACCAATGCCCAGGAATGTGTGACTAGATGAAACATGTTGCAAGCAGTCTCTAAAAATGTATTGTGTGAAATTGTAAAAATGAAGCCTAATTTTCAGTGGAGACACCAGGGTGCTAGAGATGTCAGAACTGTGTGTCATCTGCTAATGAAATCATAGAGTTGAGTATAAGGTAGAGGGTATGTGTTTCATAAATGGCAGAGCTGGATGGGTGGGCTGCCCAGTCTTGTTGGATGCTAGATAACGTCATGAAGATTAGGTGCTGGGGGTTCTGCTGGGTTTCAGTCTTGTTTGACCTGATTTTTTTTCTTGCTATGCATCTATTCTTCCTTTTTGAGTTTGAGTGTTGTGTGTCATCATATGCTAAAAGTGTGTGTAAATTTAAAACATACATGCATATATACATTACTTATTCTTTGAGAAGCTCATGCATTCACCAATGTATTTGGATCATGTTCACCTCCTTTTCCAACACTTCTTAACAGTCATGTAACCATGGTTGCACCAGTGGGTCCCGCTTGCTTTGCACATCAACAATGCAGTCCTCAGGGTCTATATCTGATTAAGACTGATGATGACCATCATCTTCATCATCCCTCCCAGGCAGCCTGCATAGCAACTTCCAAAACTTCAAAATCTAGCCAGCAGGATGAAACAGCCAGCTCAATCCCAGCGTGGTTCCTCTTTAAACTGCAACCAAATCGTGGAGTTCCTTAAGCAATAAGATGTTTTCATCCAGTCTGTGCTATTTTTGGATCCTTAGAGAGCTTTCTAGGAGGTATCCCACCTACGACACTGAAATTTTTATTGAATAACCTCTATTTGCTAGGGTCAGCTTTTTCCACCCACACAAGGTAGCTCCATTCAATATCCACTTGTATTTCATTTTTCTAATCAGTTTCTCAATTATTAGGTTTTCTTAAGGCTTTTAAAGACATATTTATTTTTGGTTGACCCTGCTCCTATCCTTTCCTTCCCATATCTTTGTGTCCTCTATAGCCTTAATTTTTAAAGTTTTCACTGGGCTCATGGTTAAAATTTCTTTGAATCACAAAAAAGTTTCCTTGTAGAATGTTGAAATTTTTAAAACTATGGGTGTCTTGAAGGTAGATTAAATGCAGTTTTCATTGTGAAATGAATCTGAAGCTTTTAGGACTATGACTGGAATACTGTGGATTTAGTGGTATGATTTAAAGTGATGTGTTTGGTTGTCAAGTTGACAAGGGGTAGAGTTGTGATAATCTTGAATGTGAACTTCATGGCTTTTGGATCACCTACATGAGGTGGCTCTGGACACTTCTGATAAAATGTTTCCAGAGATGTATGGCCAAGAGGTGAATACCTGCTCCAAATGTGGGCAACCATCCTGAGTGCCAGAGTCCCAGACTGAGTTAAAAGAGAAAACAGAAACTGAGCGGCACACAGTTGTTCAGCTTGCTTTGCTTATCAACTGGCTATGCCTTCATCTTCCTGGCACTATGATCTCCTGGTTATCTTTAAGTGTCAGCTTGACCTAGTGTCACCTAGGAAGAGAAGGAATTATCTAGATCAGGTTAACTGGTCAGACTCTCTGTATGAAATTGATTGTGGCTACATTGTCTTCCTCTGTGGCCTGGTAAGGCTGCTCCCCTCTCAGGGGGAGGTGATCAAAGAGCAGGCCAATCAGTTCATGTCAGAGACAGTCCCCTGTTCCCATTACTATGGAACCCACTTGGACACTGAACTGCCATGGGCTACATCTGTGCAGGGGTTCTAGGTTATCTCCGTGCATGGTACTTGGTTGGAATATGAGTCTCAGGAAAGACCCTTGTGCCCAGATTTTTTGGTTCTGTTGCTCTCTTTGTGGAGCTCCTCACCTCTCCAGATCTTACTATTTCCCACTTCTTTCATAAGATTCTATGCACTCTGTCCAACAAAATTGATTGTAAAGAGACTGAGCCCTCCATTCCTTAGGTTGGCCCCTGAGTTGGATAAGAATGAACAAAACACACCAGGATATAGGTGTTTGTTTTCTCCCTGCTTTTGAGTGTGGAAGTAGTGCTTGGAGTTCTTGCTTTGATTTCCCCTACCTGACAGATTTTTAATATAGGAATGAATGTGTGTAACAATTGCCAAAATGAAAAAGCAGAATATAAGGAGTGCTTCAACAGCTCCCATGTTCTACTCTGGCCACTGCCTGACTTCTTGCAGTTTTCCCTGAGGCTAATCCACACTGTCTTCACTCTGAAGCCGTGCCATACTGGATCTTCCACTACAGTTAATAATGGGTTGCTTGATTCACTTTATAAGTTTAAAATCTCAGGGCCTAAGCATTCAGTACTAACTAAAACAGCACTATTTTAATTCAGTACTACAGTTTATTGTGTGACCATGCAGTGTTATGGTGAGAAGGGAGAATCTTTATTATTCTTTATTTTGAATTGAGGAAATTGAAAGCGAATAACTTAGCCAAAGTATGAGTATTAATAGAGCCTTATGAAGGCTACAGCATGCATACACACACACACACACACACACACACACACACACACACACAAAGGCTGGTTCTAAAGTAATACTTTTATTCTCTCGTTCTCCTACAGATATATGTGACACTGTGGAAATACTTCCTTCTGCTTTTCCTTTATAACTTCCTGTTAGAGAGTCCCTGCAGTAACTTACCAGATATTTGGCTCTGTAGAAGAGACCAAAAGAAAGCAATTAGATGTCCTGGGTCTCAGTAAGAACAAGCATTTTAGAAATACACAGAACTTTTCCGATTCAGTGCTGCAATCTGTGGCTTTTGTTTCTTTAAAACTGCATAAATCTAATGTTTAGCTATAGGTCATAGCATCTGTTTCAGTCAGCTGCTGGGTAAAGCCTCTTGGAGGAGAGTTATGCTTGGCTCCTGTCTGCAAGCATAGCAAGGCATCATTAATATGTCAGGGGTTGGCTCTCTACAGTGGAGTGCCTCTTAAGCTGGATAGCCATTGATTGGCCATTCCCTCAATCTCTGCTCCATCTGTATCCCTGCATATCCTGTAGGCAGGGTAAAATTTGGGTTGAAGGTGTTGCTGGGTGGGTTGCTCCTCATTCCTCCTCTGGAAGCCATTCCTGGCTAGGAGGTGGCCACTTCAGTCTCCACATCCTCTGCCGCTTGGGGTCTCAGCTAGAGTCACCCTCATATCCTCCGTGGAGCTAAGGAAGTCTTGTGGAAGAGTTGAGGAAGTATAGAGGGACCCAAAAGGGACAAGAACTCCACAAGACCATAACAGTCAACTAACCTAGGCCTATGGGGACTTACAGAGACTGAAGCACCAACGACAGAACATGCATGGAGTGGACTTAATCCCTCTATACCTATGTAGCTGATGGGCAGCTTGGGTCTTCCCTTGAGTCCCTAGCAATTAGAGTAGGGGTTCTCTCTGACATTGACTCTGTTGCTTGCTTTTGCATCACTGTCCTCTAGCTGGGCTGCCTTGTCTGGCCTCAGCTGAGAAGAATGCACTTAGTCCTGATGAGACTAGATGCGCTGGGAAGTGTTTCTAAGGAGAAGGGGAGGGGGAAAGGAGGAGAGGGTGATAGGTGGGACCCAGAGAAGAGGAGGGGGTCTTCAATTAGGATGTGAACTGAACAAATGAATAAATAGATAAATAAACAAACAAACACTAAAAACCCACATAGATCTGAAATAACTTCATGAGTTGTTCATGTGTGGAGGATTCTTGTTTTATTTTGCAGTGGTTCTGGAGATTGTACCCAGAGCATCTATTATAACAGGGATGCTCTTGACATACTGAGACCTAACCTTAATCTGCTTCTGAAATCTTTTTATAAATAAAGTTAATCTACAGTTAGGTCATTATGTTCTATAAGATGCATTAATTATGTTAAATATTGACCTCAATTTTTGTTAAGATATCATCACATATTAACCTATAAAGTAAGGCATTAAAAATGATTCCAATCAATATGAGAATCACTGAATAAATAGTGATATCATCTAGTAAATAAATGTACATCATCAGAAATTAATTGGGATTTCATTAGGGGATGTCTCCCTGGTTTTGTGTTTCTATGGGACACAACTTATGGTTGTTCTCTGCAATAACCAGTCATCCATCCCTGCAGTTCAAGTATGGGATAGCATGTTGATGCTAAAATAGAAGTTTTCACACTATCAACTCTCATATAATTCCTGATCCATTAATATGCCAATCTTTGTGCCTTCAATTGGCAAAGACTTTAAGAAGGAAGAAAAGCTTATTAAATTTAATTTTTCCCTAAGGACTTATTCTGGGTTTTTACATGCATTACACAAGCAAAATTGCTTTTTAAAACTCTTGCCTTTGTCACCCTCATTGTATTACACATCCTGGCAACTTTCACACCCTGCATAATACAGTGGTTCATTAGGAGTCACTGAAAGAAAATATTTTTCTTAAGAGTGCATTAGAGCATTTGAAAGTAACTTCACACCATTTTTAAAAATGAGAGATGTCAGTTGTGAGTAACCAGGAAGCAAAAAGGGTCATTTAATGATAATGCAAGACTCTCTCAGTGACAAGATTCCAGAAATGAGAATTCAGTGGGCTTCGAAACTGGAGCATTATTTTCCTATAATAAATGTTTAATATTTTATTTTATTGACTTTAGCTATTAGATGATTAGTAAATGCTTGTATTGATTTTTAAATATTAATAAATTATGCAAACTTAGTAATAATATCAAAGGAGAAAATTTAATATTCCTACTTTATTGCTGCCAAATGATCCTTATGCAGATAACACAGATCTGGGTGTAATGAGAGTAAGGCTGGAAAAAAGTAGGACAAATTTTTTAAAGTTTTATGTGTTTATTTGGTTTGTTATTAAAGGAAGTGAAACGACAGACTTGCATTTCAGTATTACCCTTATGTAAGTCATATGAAAGCATATAGCTCAGTGGATAGCTACACTACAGACATAGAATTAGCATCATTAGACCCCTAAGAACAACAATGAAATCATGCACAGATATAAAAGCCAAATGAAAATAATCCCCTAATTTTTCTTTTCAGAAAAGCGTATTTTAAAAATCACATACAGTCACACATGTACTTAGGTCCTAAACCTATCATTAGATAAAAATCACACTCTGGACACATACATACATATATACATGTAAATTTTAAAATCTTTACATTGA
Organism: Rhombomys opimus; assembly: GCA_010120015.1. Classification (NCBI taxonomy): domain Eukaryota; kingdom Metazoa; phylum Chordata; class Mammalia; order Rodentia; family Muridae; genus Rhombomys; species Rhombomys opimus. Next base: position 4,611,047 of record REGO01000046.1, on the reverse strand, counting down.
GCTACACATTGTAAGATCACCAAGTGAATTTTATAATCTCAACGTGGGAAGAAACCAATATTACCTTGTTTTGTTGTTGTTCCTTAACTTAATTAGATTAAATGTATCTGAGTGACATAAGGAATAAAAACTGGGGACAATTTTCTTTTCTGGCTGAATTTAAAAAAAAATCTGCTGCCCAAATAATTTTTCTATCTTACAGACTTTCAAATAAAAATTTAATGGAGTTCAATGTAGCCTAAGTTTTTAATGTAAAGAAGTGGGTCTCTGATTCTTGTGCCTGCTCTTGTGGCTCTTTTCCGTTTGGGGTTGTCTTGTCCAGCCTCAATGTGATAGTTTTCGTTTTATCTTATCACATTTTATTTTGTTATATTTGGTCATTTACTCCTTGAAGCCTGTTCTTTTCTAATGAGAGGCAGAAAGGGAGTGTTCCCAGAGGGGAGGAGATGTGAGGTGGAATGCGGAAGAGTAGATGGAGTGGAAAATGCATTCAGCATATATTGAATGAGAAAAGATTCTATTTTCACCAAAAGAAAAAAACATAAGTGTAAATGAATATATATTATATTAAATATATATTTATATATATGTTTAAATATATATTTAAAAAAGAAAGGAATAAAGAAAAACTACAGGGACTCTGTGGGGTATTCAAATTTGTGCAGAAATACAGAACAAAAGTGTCAAAAATCAGCAGAAAATCCAAGTATGTGTCAGGGGAGAACACAGATTTGAGTTAAATAATCTACTAGTTTAGTTTTCGGAGTGAGTTTCAAGTTCAGAGGGAATTGGTTAACTAATAATTCGTATCATGTCTGTAGGCAAAATTCTTATGTTCAGCATCCACCCGCCATCCGTCAATTGTGTCAACATGATTAGAGGATCAATTCATGTGATGCATCACTGGCCAAGCTCCAGCGCTTCATTTCCCACCCACCCCAACCCTGCAAGCAGAGCACCACTGTAGACTGAAGAATTTGTAGACTTGGTTGGTGTTTATATTCTCCTTTGGTAGCATGCAGAGTACATCTAGGAATCAAAGGCACTAGCATGTGGGGGGTGAAGGCTCAATGAAAGCAGCAACTCAATTTCTCCATGTTCAACAAGTTGTGTCCGTGCTGTCTTAAGCAATGAAGACTTGCTTATAGTCTGTGGAGAGCAACCAGTAGTCTTGACAATAGCCTCTTGAATTGTTTGGGGATTTCCATGGAAACCCAATGGCCAATAATTCAATTATATGAAACCAAACCCTGGTACTGGAGACTTTTTTTGATGATAAGAAACGTCCAATAGAGACTGTCTCCTCTGTTATTTGGCAATTTCATGTAGATTACCTTCATGCTTGAACGTATTTTAGGAAGCTTCTATTGTAGTAGGTTTCCCTACTAGCCCTCTAATTGTTCTTGATTTTATCTGCCTTTCCCTATACTCACATTTGGCCAGAGGATGCCAGAGAATCATCTCAAACTGTGACCTGTATTCCATCCCCATTCTCCACCATTCTATGGGAGCTAAATTAAGAGAAATCTCAAGTCTTCCAGTATATTGCCTATCTCCATCCTTCCTGTTTGAATAGAAAGATATAAAGGATATATTTATTTACCTGTTTATGATCTACTCAATTTACAGTGTTTCTTTTGCAGAAACTATTTAGTTTCATAGAAATGTTGCCAAAATAGTAACATATAGCACCCATCTAGCTTCCTCTGTTGTAGTCATCATACATAACTACGGTACATTTGTCAAAACTAAAAAGTTAAAGTTGATATGCTCACTAGGGATGCATACATTTTCTTATTTTTCATGGTACAGATATTTTGTGAAATAACTCCTTAGTGTTGTGTAGAATGACTTTCAATTTTGGTTATCTGATGCTTCTTCATTTTTTTTTGACCCAGATTATAAAATAGAATCTCAAAGAACCTATACTTTCTTCTCCTTGTATCATAAGGTCAACCATTGCTGTTTAATTCAATTGAATTTAGTTTCCAGACAAAGAGAGATAAAAAGAGAGAGAATGAAAGACTTCTTGTTACACAAACCATAGTGAAATACTCATCTTTTCTTAGACTCATGAAAACAATTACAGACCCAAATGAGGTCAAGACATTTTTGTGGACTAAAGAAAGATAAATGTGGCCTAAAACATTCTGAGTATTGTTTTCTGGAGTTCCAACATGGTTTAAACTATGTTAAAAATGTTGGAATTTTCTGCTATTCTAAATTGGCATCTTATGGATTTTTTGATCCAAGTAAGAATGAATAAGATCAACAATTTCTATATTTTATCTTCTGTTTATGGGCTCCCTAAACTCAATGAGCCTTCTAAGTTAGAATTTGCATCAAGAAAAAGGTAATGATTAATTCAATGTTTGCTAAGGATGTCCTGACAAATGGAAGGTAGATCATGTCTAAAACTATATTTATATTGTATGATATTAAATAAAAATATGTTTTAATTTCTATTGCTGTTTCAAAACCAGTGTTGGTATCATCTGACTGGATTAACAGGTATATTTTGGAGCCAGTATACTTGAGAGGTTCAAATTTTTGTACCTCTCCTTTATCAATGAAGGCTCTTAGTATAGTTCCTTCCCTTTGATGTAAGTTAGATTGGCTTAAGGTACACAAAATCCTAAAAAGTAGTTTTGCCCCATGGTGAATCTTCTGTAAAATACTGTGCCCCTAACAGTATTTCTGTGTATTATATTCTACTATTGACAAAGCCCAGGACTCTTTCAAGGAGTAGGAATATAGTGGTTTGAAATACTCTTACTGCTTTTCACAGTCTTGTTATTTAGTATTTCTCAATATTTCAAAATTAACATTTAGCCTCATTTTAAATATGTTTATTTATTATGATTGTATGTGTTCATATATGTATGTGAACACACATGTATTGCACATCCTGCATGTGGCCAGACAATACCATTTGGGAGATAGTTCTCTCCTTCACTTTGAGGTCAGGGATCAAACTGAGGTCACCATGTTTTTATCTACTGAACTACCTTTCTGATTTCCTAAGACTGAACTAGTGTTTACTTTTCACAACAGATCTTCTTTTGCTTCTAATTTATTTTATTCACATCAACTCCCTGTTTACTTTTTAGATATCAAGCCTCTGCACCTAAATTCTCCCTTACTAATCATGACTTTTTAGAATCACAGGTTGTTTCTGACTAGAAAGTTCCATGCCTATTGTGGAATTTTATGGCTGTCCAAACCATTCATTTAATAACCTTAAATTTTATTTATCATCATTCTTTAAACATGAGAAATCAAAATATTGTAAATGAACTGATTAAAAGTTTGTAAATTGGGTTATGAAAGACTGTGTGTCTAGGTAAAAGATGCTTGTATGACATTTGAAATGGTAGGATTTGCCTGGATACTGTATGTGTAGGAAAAGGTATAATCAAAACTGCCACTTTTTCTATGAACCAAGGGATCCAAAAGTCTGTACACAATGATGCCATAATAAATGTATACTCCCATATAAATCTAAATTCCAGTTCCCACCAAGACACAATATCTGCTCTGTCATCTAAACCCTACCTAAATGCGAAGATTACTTGTGACCCATCTACTTTATGATGAATGAAGAGAACAATGTTTTTGAAGGCCTTACAAGAAAAATGGGACAGAGTTAGGTCTCTTTCAATGGGAGGATAAATACAGAAGGTATGAGGAGGGTAAAGAGGAATTCACTTGTGTGACACAAGTGAAATAAAAAGGAAGTAAGAATAGGAACTCTTTAAGGTAGGCTAGGAGAGTTAAATAACTAAGTGGGGAGGTGAAATAACAATAAGGATGTCTTGAAATTCCACTAGGAAGCCTAGAATTAACTATTTATATAAAACAACAACAACAATAGCAGTGACAAACTATGATGTACATAATTCCATGTATGTATATATAGTTTTAACGAGTTTTTCTTATCTGAGTTGGTGATGTTCCCTCCAAGAACTAAAGACTTCCTAACAAAACCCCCAGTATGAGACATGAAAAAACCTCTTTTGAGTTGTTGGCCACGGTTTTCCAAGAGATTTCCAGGGCTTTTTTCCTTTGGTTACCCATAAGAGGTAGAAGGTAAGTTTCTTTTGCTGCACACACTATGCCCATCATAAGGGTCTAGAGATCCCTGAGCTTTAACTAATCTGAATGTCCCTTCCCTAAAGAATAGGTTCCATCATACCAGTGGGTACTACACAAGTTTCCTAAGGAGGGAGGCAAACAACAATCATAACAATTCTAATGTCTATGAACCATATCAACTACTTGCCATTATAACCATCAGGGGACAGTAGTGACATTCATACCTTGAAATCATCAACATCTTTCCAACTGTACTCATGAATGCTCAGTAAGAAAGAAAGCATGCCTACTACTACAAACCTAGATAACCACTCAGTGCTAATGAGATCATGGGTATTGGAAGATCTACAACCTCTGATTAACTATCTAGAATATTCCTTAACAACAATCCACAAATGTTTGTCATTATATCCACAAATATCTGTAGTCTGTATTTCTTTTTATTGTGTGTGTGTGATGCTTTCTTTCTTTTTTATATAATTTTTTAATATTAATCACAGTTATTTACTTTGTTTCCCAGCCGTAGCCCTGTCCCTCATTCCCTCCCAATCCCACCCTCCCTCTCTCCCTCCTCTCCTCCCTGCCCCTTTTTAAGTCCACTGATAGGGGCAGTCCTCCTCCCCTTCCATCTGACCCTAGCTTATCAGGTCTCTTCAGGACTGGCTGCAATGTCCTCCTCTGTGACCTAGCAAGGCTGCTCCTCCCTTGGGGGGTGGGGGGGAGATAAAAGAGCTAGCCATTAAGTTCATGTCAGAAATAGTCCCTGTTGCCCTTACTAGGGTACCCACTTGGATACTGAGCTACCATGGGCTACATCCAAGCAAGGGTTTTAGGTTATATCCATACATAGTCATTGGTTGGAGAAACAGTCTCATAAAAGATCCCTGTGCCCAGATATATTTGGTCCTGTATTCTATACCTCTAATCAAGGAAACTTCTCTTCACAACAGACAGAGACTACCATAGAAAACCACAACTAACTCAAAATACATACTTGTGGAGGCCAGTCTTGTTGGACATGGCTATAAAACACTCCCACACTTACGTCTCCGGGAACATTGCAGAAGAGGGGGATTGAAAACTGTAAGATCCAGAGGAACAGGTATTTTGTTGTGAGATGTTTCTCCTAGTACTATTAGAACCAACACCTGTAAAGTCTCACTAACACAATTGCCCAAATGTGAGTTCAACAGGGCAAACATCCATGTACATGACATGCATGTGGGAAAGCCCTTGTGTGTAGGACAGGGGGCTATCCTACACTAAGAGCTGTAGGAAACTAAAGAAAAGCGGGAGTAGGAGAGGTGTCAAATGGTAACCCCTGAAAACACACATACAAGTAACATTACACAGACTGAACAGGTTACAATTAGTAGCACAATGTATATACTTATATGTATGCAAAAAGCCCATAAATTTGAAGAAGAGTGAAGAGTGGTATACGGGGAAGTTTGAAGGAGGAACAGGAAAGGGAGAAATACAATTATATTATAATCTCAAAAAACCATTACAAAAACAAAAAAGAGAAATGTTCACAGAAATCTGCCAAATTCCCCATAAAATAATACTGTTTGTCATTGGGTCTTATGCTCAATTTTTTGCTCATTGACCAATGGGGCTATGAAGCAGTCCCAGATTGTTTTTGAGAGGGAAAATTCTCAAAGGAAAGAACCAACTTCTGAGTTCTGTTAAAAAGAAGAAAGATCAGTGTTAGAGATTTAAAAATGGGTTTTATGATGATGAATTATGCATACATTAATGAAACATTTGTAAGATTGTATACTAGTGCCTTAGACAAAACAAACAGTCTGGGGTTATGCTTAATTTGAATAATAGGTTTTAAAATTGTAGAGCATTCATTTGAATATTCAAATGATTCAAAATATTTGTGCTTCAGCTTGGGCCCGGAATGTCCTCGAAAGTCCCCTGTGGGACAAGGGTACAGTTCTCCCACCAGAAGTCATACAGTTCAAAGACTGTGGAGCCTTTGAGTGGCTAGGCCTGCCGGGGAATCTTCAGGCCAGTCAGGTAACCTCTTTTTTTTTTTCTTTTTCTTTTTCTTTTTTTTTTTTTTTCCATAGGACTTACGTTTTGGAATGGCACATGCTGTCATCAGCCTCAAAGCAACACAATCAACCTACAATGAAATAAACTGAGACAAAAATCAGCATTCTCCCTTTCAAAGCAGATTGTCTCAGGAATTGGTTATAATAATTTAAAACTGATAAACATGATTTTTCTGCCATGGATTGTAGGCCTATTTACCAATGCATCTATTGTCTATCCTACAATGAATCATTTTCTAATTTTAGAGAATCCGGACCATTAGGCTATAAACAAAATTTTGCAATGGTATAATATGGAAGATGGGCATTAGAGCCAGGGTTCTGAGGTATTCAAAATACGTAGCTTGGCTGGGAAGCATTCTAAGTGAAAAACTTTGTCATGGCCTGAACCACAAGTCAGAGGTAACTACATTCATTCCTTACTCCCAGCTGTCAGCTCCATCCTCCTCCTGCATAAAAATAAACACTTCCGCACAATAAAGACCTTCATGAAAGCAATGTAGCAACTCAAGGAAGCATTGTTATCATGAGCTAATCATACCCTTGGGGGATTAGAGACACTTAGCTGCACCCAGTGTCTGCTAGCACCTGAGGGCTGTGATTATTTCCTGATAACCTCCTAGGCTGTCAGGCCTTGAAGATTAATTAGGTAATATTCCGCTTAGTAATACCATGTTTGGAGAGTATTTTGGAAGTTTCATCTACAAACACAATGTATGAAACATACACAGACACAAGCACACACATGCTATCGGCACTACATTTAATGAAGAGCATTTTTTCCAAATGAACTTGGGTTTTAATAACTGAGAGAAGAAAAAAAAAAAAAAAAAACCATAGAGTCCAAGAATTAAAGCCCGAGGCTCTACTTTAACAATGGGATATTCTGATAAATTTGACCCCGGAAAACTTTGTGAGAAAGTGACAAAAATTACATACTGTATTTTATTTGCACCCATTAACTGCTTGCAACATGTCAATCATTTATATAAAATTCTTGTTGTTTAAAAAAAAAAAAACACCATAAATATAAACACATAGAATTAAGCAATAAGGCTAGCAAAAAATACATTAGTTTGGAAAACTTTGTTGTAATAAAACTTGTAATAAGGAGAAATATAAAATCTTAGAAACATACTTAAAAACTGAGGATTACTTGGCAGTTCAACCTATTGAGTTATTTTAAATATTTAAATCAATAAAATCTTTCATTCTTATTCATATTCCATATCCCAAACACAATTTATTGTAACAGGTAAATTTACCTACTGATAGATTGAATGTAAATGTCTAGAATCTCATGAATAAGAATTATATTAATACATGAATGAATCTCTTACAAAAATTTCTGTAAAATTGAAAATATTCATAACTATCATTTTCAAAAATACCAGAAAACTAAGAGAAGTAGTTAGAATGTATTTCTTTGCTTTCTTCTGGCAACAAATTTAAACAAATTAGATCACTTGATTGATTATGTACCTTATTAGATTTTAAAGTTTTTAATTTTAGTTAATAATGTAGTATGTTCAGTGATATCTTAGTAGAGGGATGGGACTATAAAAAAATTCAGAATTTATACCAATAAGCCAAATATGAGTAACAGGACTAAGAATTTGAATTAATTTCTGAGAGAGAGAATACAGATTTTGTTCTTGTTGGCATCATCAAAACACCAGCAAACAAAGCAGGATTTATGAAGTAACCATATCCATCACTTGCACAGAGATGCACATGCCTAGAGAAAGCAGATTCTACTGCAGCCTCAAATGAGCAGCGTATGCTTCCAAAATCACATTTCATCACATATCCAAAAGAAGGAAAACATTATATATTTGTTTGGGAAAGAGAAATAAAAAAAATCTTCTGAACCCAGAAATCTCCACAGAGGCAGGAAAGAAAGAAAGAAAACAAGTTTGTTATTTAATTAGCACAAACTCTGAATAGGATGCCCCTCAGGACACTCCTCAGACTCTGAGAAAGACCAAAGAAAATATTCCTGCTTCCACAGCCAAGGAGACAGATCGTATTCTAGTCACATATTCAAAGTAAACAATGTTCCTTAAGAGAACTTGACAGAACCATTTATCATGAGGTGTAGTATAATTTTGCCTAGTAATTGGAGTCATAAAAATTAAGGCAAACATCTTCGTGACAGGAGGGAGTGCTGAACTTGGAGTGATGCACCTCCAGTAAGGTTCCCATCCATTCACAGAATGTGGGAAGGAGGTTTGCTGTCTCCCTTGATGTTTAAATGCCAAAGAGATGCCTCCCAAGCCTCAGAGAAACACATTTTTGGATTGTAAAACTGGCAAGAGGCTTTTAAAGTGATTTGTACAGGCCTCAAAGGGGCAGAGAATGAATTACAAATCAAGCTTGAAAGAGAAAATGTTATAAGAAGTGATAGGGGAAGATGCCTGTCCTTACTTTTCCAGTAAGACTATTCTTAGCCTGCAAATTTCATGATTTCCTTGCTTTTAATAGCTGAATGCTATTCCATTGTGTAGATGTGCCACGATTTCTTTATCGATTCTTTGATGGAGAGACATCTGGGTTGTTTTAAGTTTCTGGCTATCATGAATAAAGCCTCTGTGAATCCAGTTGGGCAAATGTCCATGAGCTATGGTGAGCATCTTTTGGGTATATGGCCCAGGAGTGGTATAGCTGGGCCTTGAAGTAGAGCTGTTCCCCATTTTCTGAGAAAGCGTTGGATTGAATTTAAGAACCATGCTTGGAGAGGACCCAGGCTCCCTACTCAGATGTAGCCGATAGGCAGCTCAGTTTCCATGTACATCATCTAGTAAGGGGGCCAGGTGCTGTCTCTGATATGAACCTTGTTGCCTGCTCTTTGATTATTTACCTCAGATGAGGTGAACTTGCCAGACCACAGGGGAAGAGGATGCAGGGAGTTCTAATGAGACTTGATGGCCTGAGGTTAGTTAGTAAGGAAGGAGGGCTCCCCTTTCTCAGGATTAGGGAAGAAGGATTGGGAAGAAGAGAGACAGAGGGTAGGACCAGGATGTAACATGAATAATTTAATAAAAAATAATATTCTTAGCCGAAAAGTGTTTGTCCTTGAAATAACATACTGTATTCTCATAATAGAATATGTGTAAAGAGCATAACCAGGAAGTTCCCTGAATGTTATAGCCTTGTATATGTATACATACAAGGATATATATATCCATATATCTATATCTACATATAATATGTATATATGTTATATACATATTACATATATATATATATATAATTCAAAGGGAATGAAAGAAGGGAGAAAGAGATGGAATGAGAATAAATAAAGGAGGAGAAGAGATACAAGTGAATGAGAACTATGAATGGTGTACTCTCCCCTTCTCCATAAACACTTAAGGGAGATTTCAGCCTTGGAGAAAAGATAAAGATGTCCATAGGCTCCTTCCACCGATGAGAGTTTTGCAGTCACAGTAAACTCTCTTCCAGTGTGAAATGCAATTTAAAAAGACAAACTACTGAAGTGGGAGATCAGGCTATTATTATGGAATAAACCAGCTTTCAAGATATAGACAACTTGTCCACAGCCATTCAGGTGTCTCTTAACAGAAATGCAAAGTAGCCAAAAATGTAAAGGACAAATTAATATTAGATTATTTTAAAATCCAATCATGCCCACTGTGAAATTATTAACTAATGTAACACTCTAGGAAACAAAAACCCACATTTGTTTTTTCTGCATTACAAAAGATAAAATTAAGGTATGCATTAAACATTTTATATACTTCAGAGAAGGTACTAAATATTATGTCAAAATATAATATCCTTCCTCACTCATCTCCTCCCATGCCCCTCCCTAAGTCCACTGATACTAGGTCCTTCTCCCCTTCCCTCTGGCCCTAGCCCATCAGTCTCTTCAGGACTGGCTGCATTATTTTCCTCTGTGGTCTGGTAAGGCTGCTATCCCTTCTGAGGGAGGTGATCAAAAAGCTTGCCACTGAGTTCATGTCAGAGACAGTCGCTGTTCCCATTACTAGCGCGCCCACTTGGACACTGAGCTGCCACGGGCTACATCAGTGCAGAGGTTCTAGTTTATCTCCATGCATGGTTCTTGGTTGGAGTATCAGTCTCAGAAAAGACCCCAGGGCCCAGATTTTTTTGGTTCTGTTGCTCTCCTTTTGGAGCTCCAGTCCTCTCCAGGTCTTTCTATCTCTTCCTTCTTTCATATGATTCCCTGCACTCTGCCCAAAGTTTGGCTATGAGTCTCAGCATCTGCTTTGATACCCTGCTGGGTAGAGTCTTTCAGAGGCCCTCTGTGGTAGGCTCCTGTCCTGTTCCCTCTTTTTCCTCCCACTTCTGATATCTATCCTGTTTGCCTTTCTGAATGAGGATTGATCATCTTTCCCAGGGTCCTCCTTCTTGCTTAGCTTCTTTAAGTGTACAGATTTTAGTATGTTTATCCTATATTGTATGTCTAATATCCACTTATAAGTGAGTATACACCATGTGTGTCTTTCTGCTTCTGAGATAGCTTACTCAGGATGATCTTTTCTAGTTCCCACCATTTGCCTGCAGATTTCATGATTTCCTTATTTTTAATTGCTGAGTAGTATTGCATTGTATAGATGTACCACAGTTTCTGTATCCATTCCTCAGTTGAGGGACATCTGGCTTGTTTCCAGATTCTGGATATTACAAATAAAGCTGCTACAAACATGGCTGAGCAAATGTCCTTGTTGTATACTTGGGCATATTTGGATATATACCTAAGAGTGGTATAGCTGGATCTTGAGGTAGCACTATTCCTAATTGTCTGAAAAAAGCATCAGATTGATTTCCAAAGTGGTTGTATTCCACTAGGAATAGAGGAGGGCTTCCCTTTTTCCACACCTTTTCCAAGATGTATTGTCACTTGAGCTTTTGACCTAAGCCAGTGAATAATATTTTTAAGTGTTTCATTGTAATATATTAACTTTACAAAGCAAGGTGTTTCATATGACACTTTCATATATGCATATATATTTATTATATCCCATTCACCTTCCATTATCCATGTATTGTCATCTCACTCTAAGTGATGGGCATATTTCTTAATCCTTCTAAGTAGACCTGTGCCTTCTTTCTCCTCCCACAAAACTGTAGTCTGTTTTTAATGATTTGTCTTTTTCTTATCTGCATTAAAGCATTTTTTATGAATGAAAAGTACAATAAATACTTTTTCTATCAAACAGATTTAATGTTCAAACACTAATGCAAAATATAGTAAAAAAAATCCTTTCTTCTCAACAGTACCTAGATTTAGTAATATTATCTAATCAAAGAAATCTTGTGTCTATGGTGAATGCAAGAATGTCCATGTGAACATGATGATTTGTGCTCAGGGAGGGACTTAGAGCTATGGCAGGTGCTTTATGAATCTTCTCATTGTTTTTATATGTGTGTCTTTTAACATTTTAATAACATATCAATTATATAGAATATCATTATGATATTTTCATGCATGGAACATATTTAATTTTAATCATATTCATTCTCTGTTATACTCTCATATCCCCTTTATATGATTATTTGCTTATTTGCAACTAGCCCATGTACTTTTCCCATGTCTGCACACATGCTTGTGTGTGCATGGGTGTGAGCATGTATGAGTGTGGTGTGTGTGCATGTGTGTTTCCAATGACTTTCATTACGGTTGTTTGCAGGATCTCGGGTGAGTCAGTTTGCTGAAGCCTGAGAACCTTAGAGGTGACTATACCACTGAAGAAAATGTCGTTGTCTTACCTGTCAACGATTCCACAGGAAGGGTAGCAGTTCTATAAGCCACTGTTCTACGTCTGAGCATTAATGTGCTTGGACTGGTGCAGATGTTGTGGAGTAGTCACAGCTTCTGTGAGGTCCATAGCACAACCCACCAAAACTGCATGCTAAGACCTGATGCTGAAAACCCCACAAAACCTTGGATGCAGAACATAGAACAATCAAGGTGGAACAGGGATGTAAACCTTCTCTCTGCTGGCTTGCCTTCGTGGTAATGGAAGGTGTGTGGCAAACTGATGGAGGAGAATAGTTAATTGTCATTAACTATCTTACTGTAAACCCATTACATAACAGTGCTGACCCTCCACTTAAGATGAGCACACTGATACCATACTGAGAATTTGGGATGGAGGCAACCAGTTGATTTGGGATTAGATTTGAGACTTGTTCCACATGAGATAATTCACATGTGGCACTGTAAATCTGATCAAGAGTTTGCTGGGTAGAGAGATCATAAGCTCTAGAGGGGAAGCTATTAATGCTATTTTGACAAACAGATATGATGTGCTCATCAAATTGCCTTCTGAATAAGTATATTTATAGCTGCAGAATAATACTGTTCTCAGCTTTGATCAGAGAAATTTCTTTTCGCAGTGGTCAGCAATAATTGCAGAGACTCATAACTAGTCAAAGTGCTGAGGATAATTGACAGTTGGCTATTCAGCTATAAATGGAGTATTGCATCAATTTTGAGAAGATTGAAGCATCAGGATCATGGTTTCAAGCATAGGATACATAGCCCATCTCTGTCTCAAGAACAAAAAACTTACAGTGCCTTAGTGTGGTTTTGTTTTCATCAGAGGATTTCTTTAGGATGTCATATCTAGAATATGTTATTGTTGTCCTGTATGTAATAGTATCTACTTGTCATGAAAAATGTTTTCCAAGGATACCAGTGGGTAGCTGAAACTATTAAAGTTACAAGCTTTACATATAAACATTGTGATACTGTAACAATTAATAATCTGGCTGGCTCTTGTGGTAATAAGTGAATGAGAAAGGCCCCCAATAGACTCTGATAATGAAGAGTTGGCTCCCAGTTGCTGCTGCTATTTGGGGATGTTTACGAGGAGCAGCCTTGACAGAAGCAAGCTTAAGAATTTAAAGCCTTACAACACAGTTGCTTCACCATCTCTGCTCTGGGCCAGTTCACCATCTCTGCTCTGAGCTTGCATTTGATGGTGTGAACTTGCAGCTTCCTGGTCCTCCCTCCATGCCTGTTGCTTGCTGCCATGCTTCTTCACTGTGATAGTCTTATGCCTGAGGATGATACTGCTTCTATAAGTTTCTATGGTCATGGTACCTTATAGCAACAACAGAGAAGTAGCTAAATGTAGTTGGTAGCAGAAAGCAAGCTGTTGGTGTGAAGAATGTGGCCATTCTTTCGGAATGGCCGGGGAAAGACTTTGGAACTTTGGGTTAGAAAGAGAGTTGAATGATTTAAACAGAGCTTAACAGGCTATTCTAGCAGCAGCCTAGAAGACAGCGATGAGAGCAATGTGAACTAGAGAGGTCCAGCTCAAGTGTTGGCAGAGGGCTACAATATCAGCGACTGGGTTAGAGGCCATTCCTGTGATATTTTAGCAACGAATCTGGCTGCCTTCTCAAAAAGCCCTGAGGACTGGCCTGAAGACTGGACTTGCAATGCATTTACAAGTAATGCATTGACTTCGTGAGCAGAGAACTTTCCAAAATTGTGTAATTTGACTCTCTGGAATTATTATTATTGATAATATTGATGCAGTTCTACAATGAAATAGAGCAAGTGAGTCAGAAAAAAATACAAAAACTACAGAGAGAAAAGGAACACTAAAAAGCTCGATATTATAGCCAAGCCATATACTTGGGCTATAATTGTTAAAGAGTTTCCCACCATTGAAAAGGGGCCTGCTCTACAGTGGAACAAAGAGAAGGATACCCTCAGGGAGAGGCCCCACAAAATAAAGCTTGCAGCTTATAAAATAGAGCCTAAGACTTTTTTTGTTCCTAGAAAGCAACCCTTAAAATGCTGCTGTTAATATGATTAGTTTTCAGGGCCAGAGTCCAGTTTTCAGAGGCAGTGGAACCTGGCAATTTTATCTATGTGGTACTATTTAGAGGGATGAAGGATGCAAGAGAGAAGGGGTCATCTGTAGTTTTCTTTTGTATGGTATATGAAAAGCTAATGTTAGAATTTCCACATAAGCTTTAAAAAGGTGTGTAGAGGAAGAGAAGTTCAGAACATCAAGCTTGGAGAAGAAAATATTTGTTTTCTTATGAGGTTGTTGAATGTTTGCATGCGTATACAGGCTGCCTTAAATCTGGTGAGCTATAAAGGTGAGTTTTTTGTGGTTTCAGCAATTGAAATCTAGAATTTTCATTATTTGCAATAAAGGTGATTTTTAGCTAGCTTTGTTAAACTTGATAGTGATTTCATAAAATGTGTTTGGAAGTCTTGTCTGCTCCCATGTATTCAAAGATTTTTAAGGAATATTTGCATCAATTATTTTCTTTGAATATTTGGTTAAAATCAGACAGAAAGCCATCTTATTCTGTCTTTTCATTGCTGGGAAGTTTTTAGTTATTACTCCAATCTTTTGTTGGTTTACCTAGTTTTTCTATTATTGATTTAGTTACAGTATATTGTATATGTGTAATAATTTGTCAGATTTTAGATATATTTAACTAAGAAGATAAAATAAAGATTTATAAAGCTTCTTGCTTAGGGTTAGGGGCATTTTGTCCATTTCTGTTTCTTGGTGCTGGAATTTTATCTGATTTGAACCCTGTGGAGGTCATTTACATGTAGTCAAGATCTCCACAGAGTTCATACGTGTATCTCAAATGAGTAAAATGAGAAATGCAAGTAGATGCATTACAAGTTACTGAGAAAATAAAATAATCAAAAGGCATTGTTGTAAATGATTATATACTAATATTGATAATGTAGAAACTATACAAATTTATTCTTTTTAATATAAACTCCCTGAGGCACACTCTAAAGTGACTGATGAAAGCACTAAATCTCAGGCCTGGTTATGGTTGAAGGACTTTGTCCACATTTGCTGAATAAACACTTACTGAGATCCAGGGTATATAAGATCTTCAAAGCACAGGCTGAGAATTCAAGCACTTCCTTCTTCTCACATTAGCCTCTTTGTAATCCCTCTTGTAGGCTTTAGGTATAGATAAAAAGCCTAAAAGTTAGTTTGATAAGACATTATGGTAAAGTTCCGATTATCAGTTGAAGTTAAATGTAAAAAGAGTCCCTTTCTAACTTGTATAACCTTCCCGGGAACAGGAAAAAAAAAAAAAAAAAAGTCCTACCAACTACTAAGACTATGGAACTTACTGCCTAGGCCCTGGCCATCAAAGGTGTCCCTTGGTTACTTTATGTGCCTCTGATTCTTAACTGGAAAGCTTCAACATAAATAATCTATTTAATTTTTGATTGAAGTACTTTAAAACGCAAACATTTAAATCAATAATGATAATTTTAAAATACAGTTGCATAAGTTTTATTTTTGAAGAGTATACAGAGGTAGCAATTCATAAAGCTAAAATGTTTGTATTCATAAAATTTTTAGTTTCATACTTAATTGTTTAATTTCTACCACTATCATTACTATGCTTCAAAGCCAGAATTTTACAAACTTCTTAACTATTTCTTCTGAAATAAAGTTGAGTATTCCTAAGTTGTATATCCTTGATTTGCTAGGTTTACCTGGATTTTCTCCTATCAGATTTCTATGGTTTGGACATGGTTCGGGCATGGTTCATCCCCTTTCTCTTATGGTGGTTTGAATAAGAATGACTCACAGGGTCTTTCAGATGCGCTCAGTAGACTCCTGTCAAAGACTCATGACCAAACCTTTGGCAGAGTACAGGGAATCATAAGAAAGAAGGGGACTTAGTCTGATAGGGAAGGATAGGAGCTCCACAAGGACCAAATATATCTGGGCACAGGGTCTTTTCTGAGACTGACATTCAACCAAGGACCAGGTATGGATATAACCTAGAACCTCTGCTCAAATGTAGCCTGTGGTAGCTCAGTAACCAATTGGTTCCCAAAGTGAGGGGAACAAGGACTTTTTTTTTAAGTCTTTTTTTTTATTTTTTTATTTTTTTTATTTTATTTTTATCAGTTACATTTTATTAACTCTGTATCCCAGCCGTGTCCCGAACCCTCATTCTCTCCCAGTCCCTCCCTCCCTCCCTCATCACCACTGTGCCCCTTTCCAGGTCCACTGATAGGGGGGACCTCCCCCCCATTCATACAAGGACTATTTCTAACAGGAACTCAATGACTGGCTCTTTGGCCTCCCCACTCCCCAAGGGAGGAACAGTCCTGTTAGGCCACAGAGGAGGGCTTTGCAGCCAGTCTTGAAGATACCTGATAAAACAGGATCAGATGAATGGGGAGGAGGTCCCCCCCTATCAGTGGAGTTGGAAAGGGTTACGGTGGAGATGAGGGAGGGAGGGAGGGAGGGACTGGGAGGGAATGAGGGATCGGGACACGGTTGTGATACAGAGTTAATAAAATGTAACTGATAAGGAAAAAATTTAAAAAAAATAGAAAAAAAAAAGAATGACTCATAGGGAGTGGCACTAGTAGGAGGTATGGCATTGCAGGAATAGGTGTGGCTTTGTTGGAGGAAATGTATCTCTAGGAGGCAGGCTTTGTGATCTCAAATGCTAAAGTACAGTCACTTCCCGCTGCCTGTAGATCCAGAAGTAGAACTGTCAGCTACCTCACCAGCACCAAGTTGGTTTGCATGCTTGTCATGCTTTCTGGCCATGATGATAATGGACTAATCCTCTGAACTGTAAGCTAGCCTCAATTAAATGTTTTTCTTGATAAGGGCAGTCAGTGGTCATGGTGTCTCTTCATAGCAATAAAACATTTTCTAAGACACCTCCCAAGGAGGCAGTGATTTGTCCAAAATGTGTTCTTGCGAGAGTTTGTAGAACCATCAGGACTTTGGGATCCAGTAGGATGTCCATGAGTCCAGCAGTAAATGCACTCTTCCATTACAAAGCATTGATGTGAGTATAAAGACAACTTGACTTATTTTCCCCATGGGAAAATTATATAAACTCTTACATAGGAACCTCTATTGTTCTTTGCCTTCCTGTCAGCCAATGAAATGCTCCTTTTTTGTATGCTTTACTCACGTTGAGACCTTCAGCACAGAACTTTCACTGTGCTATTCCTGCATCTTGAAGAACCATGGGATAAGGATGCCCATTTAATTCAGTTACCACACTTCATGTATTTTGTCTTGGTAATACAATGGGCTAATTCACAATTTAACTCCTCTTTCATTCACCTTTTCCTTCTTGTTTTCAGTACATTTGCTTAAATACATGTGTTAAAATTAGATCTGTGTATCACTTAAATGTTGAACTGAGCTGAGAAATAGAATACAGTTTCTTTGTCACAAGTAATGTTTATTTTCTCATTTGCCTAATTATCTGGAGAAACTTTCATTAACTTTAGTGAGCAATGACATGTAATGACTAGAAAATTTACATTGGTTTTCCAATAAGCCTAAAAATAAAGCTTTAATCCCAGAGTATTTGCCAACTTCTTATGGTGGATCACTCATTCCTAAATCTCAGGTTTTCTCTTTGTCTTACTGAATTCTCCTTTTGATGAAGAAAACATTAAGCTCAATAACCCAGATGTCCCTCAACAGAGGAATGGATACAGAAATTGTGGTACTTTTACACAAAGGAATTCTACTTGGCAATTAAAAACAAGTAAATCATGAAATTTGCAAGCAAATGGTGGGATCTAGAAAAGATCATCCTGAGTGAGGTATCCCAGAAGCAGAAAGACACACACGTATACTCGCTTATAAGTGGATACTAGACTGATAAGATAGGATAAACATACTAAATCTGCCACCTAAAGAAGATAAACAAGAAAGAGGACCCGGAGTAAGATGATCAATCTTTACTTAGAAAGAAGAAGCAGGAGAAAACAAGAAACAGGACAGGAGCTTCACAAGAAGACCAACAGAGCCAACTAACCTGGGCTCAAGGGGGCTTATGAAGATTGAAGCATAAACCAAGGACTATGCATGGACTGGATCTAGCGCCCCTACACATATGTAGCCAATGGGCATCTTAGTCTTTATGTGGATACCTAGTAACAGGAGCAGAGGCTGTCTCTGACGTGGACTCTGTTGCCTGCTTTTTGCTCACTTTCCCCTGCCATGCCTGGCTTGAGTGGAAGAGGATGCACTCCGTCCTGATGTGACTTGATGTGCTGAGGTGGGTTGGTGTTGGGGGGGGTGCTCCTCTTTTCTAGGAAGTAGGGGAGGAAGGGTAAGAGTAAGAAGGAAAGAGGGTGCAAGTGGGAGAAGAGGAGGGGTCTAAGATAGGGAAGTAGCATGAATAATAATAATAATAATAATAATAATAATAATAATAATACTAGAAGAACAGTGGAGAAGTGGCAGAGTGGTTAAGAATACATACCACTCTTGTGGAGAACATAGTTTCAGTTCTTATGTCAGGTTTCTCACAAGTATCTGTAAGTCTAGTTTCAGGGACTCTCTGTCTTCTGGCGCTGTAAGACATAGCCATGGTCATGGACTGCATTAATTTATAATAAGCTGCATACAGTAAGAACAGTTATGAAACAATCAGGAAAGTCATATGTAAAAGTTACTTTCAAAATGTTCAGCTCATTTGTATTTGGCATCACTGAAGAAAATACTCTCTATCCTATCTAGGTGAGTCTAAATTTTGTCCCTAAATCACTCTCTATCATATCTTGTATTTATCAAGTTTAAAAAAGGGGGGGAAGGGCTTTTCTGAGGAGAAGGGGAGAGGGGAAAGAGAGAAGAAGGTGAGAAAGTGAGAGAGAGAGGAGATGAAGAAGGAGGTAGGATTGGGTTTAAAGTGAAAAAATAAAGAAAATATTAATATCATGAAAGGAAATGGGGTATTTAGGAATATCATATAGAAAATATAAAAATAATAGAAAACGATAGATTATTGAGCTTTTTCGATTTTTTTCTTTTTTAATTATTTCATTTTTTATATTAGTTACAGTTTATATTTTTTTGTATCCCAGCTGTAGCCCCTTCCCTCATTCCCTCCCAATCCTACCCTCCCTCCCTCATCTCCTCCTTGCCCCTCTCTAAGTCCACTGATAGAGGAGGTCCTCCTCCCCTTCCATCTGACCTTAGCTTATCAGGTCTTTTCAAGACTAGCTGCAATGTCCTCTTCTAATCCTAGCAAGGTTGCTCCTCCTTCGGGGGAGTAGGGGGAAGTCAAAGAGCCAGCCATTGAGTTCATGTCAGAGACAGTACCTATTCTCCTTACTAGGTACCCACTTGGATTTTGAGCTGCCGTGGGCTACATCTGAGCAGGGGTTCTAGGTTATATCTATGCATGGTCCTTGGTTGGAGAAACAGACTCATAAAAGACCCCTGTGCCCACATATATTTGTGAAGCTCCTATCCTCTCCAGGTCATACTAACTCCGCCTTCTTTCATATGATTCCCTGCACTTTGCCCAAGGTTTGGTTATGAGTCTCAGCATCTGCTTTGATACACTGTTAATGACACTCTGCTATGCTTGCAGACCTAATATAGCTGTCCTCTGAGAGGTTCCACAAAGCAGCAGATTGAAACAGATGTTGAGACTCAGAGCCAAACATTAGGTGGAGCTCAGGGAGCCTCTCGGAAGAAGAGTAGAGGGTGGGAGGATGGAGTGTCTCCACTGTTCTTAATGTAGTCTTGTTTTGTAAGTATTTATTTGCTGTAAGTCTCCAATACAATTTGCATATTTATAATTTTTATCTACACATCAGAATTTTTTTCTTGTCTCATACTTAACTGATATTTTGACGCTCTCCTAAAAAATGTTCTTAGAAATATGAAAATATTGGTCCATTGCATTTTAATTTTGATTGAAATTATTAAGACAATGACTTGCTTTCTGATTTCCAATTACTATTTGTGACTTCTTGTGTTGTTACTTTAGGATTCTTTATTCATCAGAGTATTATGCTTTTCTGAAATGTTTTAATGATGTATGCTGTTGTCTGATTCCATTCATTTGGTCAGACAGAGCATGGCCTTTTTGTACACAGTGGATTATAGTGAGATTCCCAAGAGAAAAAAGAAAAGAACACGTGGATCGAATTGCATTGAGAATCACTGCTTACATAGTTGATATTTCAATCACTATGCTTCTAATGGCCTCCTGAGGCAAATCCACATCTTCTTCGTTTTCTCTATTAGCTGTAGGTATTATTTTTTTTTAGGTTAAAATCCATGTTATTATAGTATTTACTTTTCTCCAGTAATGTCAAAATACCTGACAAAAACAAGTAAAGGAAGTGTTACCATAGATTTTGTGTAAGCCGTGATACCACTTCCACTTTCTGTGTCTGAGACAAGCAATTGAGAAAGACACATGTTACTGGGGAATCAGTTTTTCTCATGGGTTCTTCATCGCACTGATAAACAAATTTTAAAATAGACTCATAAGAAAGCATGGGGCTGTTTTATTGCAATTTAAGAGAAAACTCACATGGAAGACAATCTGTACATCACAACTAGTTTGGGGAGAGCATAGTCGGAAAAGAGAAAAGGAGAAAGCCATGCCTTTTGTGTCAGGATCAACAGTAGCTGGGCACATGCTGGACTACAAACACATACAGAAGGCGAATTAGGATCTTCAAAGAAAAAAATAAGAAAGTTAAGGGAAGCATGTTTAGAACTTTAGACAGTATCTAAAGAAGAGATTGAAAGGGGGAAAATATATTTTTTTTCTCCAGTTAATTGGTAATAGTTATTCCTTCCATCTTCTTTGAATGTCTTCAGTTGAATCAGTTTTACTGATTAGTCTGACTAGGCAACGAACAGGGCTAGTTGGATTAACCCTTTAATGAGTGGACAATAACAGTGTGCAATGTTCTAACACCTTGGACAGATCAGAACATTGCAGTTCCACCTAGAGCCACAGGTAGAAGTCAAATCTCAGATCCATCATTTTGACCAAGGGCAGTTTTCCCCTTCAGGCTACTTAAAAACAAAAACAAACACACAAACAAAAACACCACAACAAAACTCCCCACTCTCTGCATTTCCACACTTTCATATTGGTAAATGAAAGGTCAGGAACAAACCTCATTATAATATGGGGACAGGTTCCATCCCCAGTAGCTAGCTTCCAAGGCTACCAATGTCTATGCAGCCTCCTGTATTAGTCAGGGTTGTCTGAAGGAACCTTTAGAGCCTATATAGTTTATTTTCATATACTTATTGCCATATACTTTTATCTTTGTAGTAGTTGTTTTCCTAATGAATTACATCATATTTACTTATTAGACAATTCCACGCTATTTCTTTTTTACTTCCAAGCATATGTTCTCCACTTTCCCTAAGCACTTCTGGCAATATTGCAAATGTTGTGATATTTACCTGTTAATGCTGAGAACAGAAATGTACACACCTTACCAGAAAAACATTCATAGTCTCATCTGTACCTGATATTCTTTGCTGTAAATTTAAAATAATAAAGATAAATAAACAAAACCTATATTAGCATTTCTATTGTTGTTAATCTAATCGGGTGTTCTAATCGCATAATCACACAAGTTTTGAAGAGCGGGATTCCTGATTCAATAGAACATTATTCCCACCATGGAATCAGATGCTATTAGAAAGTCAGTTCTGCTAAGAAACATAATGAGGGTTATGCGAATATAACTGGATCATGTGGACATTTTATTGTCTAACTCCCACACTGTAATAATATTATCACTTTCTATTTATAGAGTGGCATTCTATAAAATACATTTAGAGATAGTTTCAATATGCATGTCATGTTTCACCCTTACACTAGGCAAAAAAAAAAAAAAAAAAATTACAATGTTAAAACGCATGTTTAGTAAACGTTTAGCCTCTTTGGTAAGGAAATTATTTTTTACAACAAAATAACAGTTCTATAAATAATTTTAAATTATGTAACGTGGGATCCACGTAAACAACTAGCTGATTACCAATAACCTGTGGCACCCCCAAAATGTTCCACCGAAGCTAACAGTCAATTTCTTCAACATTTAACAGTCCTTTGCATCTTCAAGGTTGGAAACGAGCTGGAGGTTTGTCATCTTAAACTTAAAACTACACCGAGTGTTCTGTATTATACTGCCCACGCTATGCTGAACACTCACAAAGAATAAGAACGTTGAAGGCTGTAGCGTCCTCTGATCATCAATTAAGCAGATTTAGGTATCACACATGCTTGCGGCCGCCTAATATGGACCCACTACTGTTCTCCTTTTTGAGTCTTTGCTGTTTAAATGTGGACTCTGCTCTACTCTAAATTTAGCAACTGCCTGGATCCACATTTTGTCCATAATCTCTACTATTTGGCATGGTAAGGATGCAGTTATTTCCTTTGATTACAGGAACACAGACTGAGATAACTGACCTTGAATTATCTTACGGAGATTTTAGTAACAAGGTTCTGTGATGCACACTTCCAGAGTTATATTCCGTAACTAGAGAAGGTCTGGACAAGATTCATTTGGAGCAGGTGTGAGGCTTACAGCCTTGCCCTGGAAGAAGGCCAGTGTGGAGCGTTTCTCCTCCAGGGCTATCCAGAAGCACTCTGGGAAAGCAACTGGCCAACTGAGCCCTTGGGTCACATGTTCATCTAAGGGAAAGGATTTGCGCTCTTTCTCCATAACCATGGCTCGCTGACCTCAAACTTAGGAGGTTAAAATTAGAGGCAGGATAAATGCAAAGTAGCAGACAAGTTTTCTCCTGTTCTCTAACTAAATAAGCTTATAGCTTAGAAGGCACAAAGGAAAGAAAGTCAGTAAGACCTTCACAAACTCAGTGTCACTAGAAAGCACCAAAAGCCTGTTCAGAATTTCATAGGAGATCTGAGACCCATCAGGAAAGTAAGATTCAACGTTGCCCTTGCAGGAGCAGTGTGACTGGTGAGAAAATGAAATGAGTTTATGTTTCATTTTACCAAGTCAAATATTTCCAGGCCTAGTTACACAAAATCTCTTCCAACATTTAGATATTGAGGCAATGGATTATATTGATGAGTCAATGCTTTCCTTAGCATTTGACTTTTGGAATTTGGAGACAGATGGTATCTCATGATAAAATTGTGTGTAATGATACCATTTGAATAAATATCACTAGTGGGTTACCTTCGGAAATGACTACACGACACTGTTTTCAACATTTTCAGATCATCAAGAAAATCATTAAGGACTCCCTTCATTTTTTATCTGTTTTGCATGAAGTCACCCATTAGCTAGCCTACGATGGGTTTATTGTCTAGCTGAAGATTATTTTAGATGATTTTTATTTATCAATTTGTTTGTCTGTTATGAAATTGTTCCAAAATATAACTTACTTAAAGGTAGCAACATTGCATGTATTGTAACAACTATATCCCTGGCTCCATTTTTATAGTAGATATCCAATAAACATTTGTTGACTGGCAATGTGACTTTTGGTCACACATATTACCTAGGTCACTTCGGAATGAGTCCTAAGTGTTTCGTTTCCTTTATGCTCGAGAGTTCTGCTACAAGCAAATGGTGGGCTACATTAGAGAAACTGCATGGATACTTTACTTTCTCGTGTAATTGATGTGCAAACCTCTAAATATGATTTCTCAAGAGAAAATACTAATGAACTGTTGCTAAACTAATGAGCTGGCAACACGTCAAACTGGTAAAAAAGTGAGCAACATACAGGGTTTCCAGATGCTGAGGATGATGCTGTTGGTTTTCAACTCTATTTTCATTTAGGAAAACAAGATGCCATTTTATTTGCTTTTGCTTTATATGATTTT
Organism: Rhombomys opimus; assembly: GCA_010120015.1. Lineage (NCBI taxonomy): Eukaryota > Metazoa > Chordata > Mammalia > Rodentia > Muridae > Rhombomys > Rhombomys opimus. The sequence continues at coordinate 4,587,267 of REGO01000046.1, read as the reverse complement.
GTCATTATTACAGTAATAATATCAGACAGATCACAAGTGTAGTGAACGTAATAACAATTCATCAGAAAAACTATAATTTGTTAGTCTGTACCCTTCAACTAGTTTCAGAAACCAGAATTTCTTACTGTAGAATTTGAATTTTTAACTTTCTCAATAGATCTACAGTTACATGTGTTTTCTACATTAAACATGACTAACTAACTATGATAGTTATTAATATCACTCAAATTCTTCTAGCTACCTCTTTATTTTAAAAGGATATCCTCAGTAATTTAGAAAAAAAAGTAAAATATAAAATTGATCCCACTGAAAATCAAGGTATTTTCCCATTTTAATTAGAGTGTACAGATGCATAAACATTTTTTATTGTAAAATCAAATAAAATCTCTTGGCCCAAAGTTTAACTATCAACAAAATAAACATTTTTAAATTTACTTATTTATTCATTTCTGAATTAACATTTTAATGTAGACAATAACAGTCCTAAAAGATATATTTTGTTTTTTTAATGTACATTTAAATATTTAAAAGAGAAGAATAATTACATTGTTTCGTTCAGACTGTTTTAAATTACCACAATGCCAGCGTGTGGCTGTGTATCTGATTATGTATACACTTTTGAGTACAAGGAAGAAATAGTACACTTTTGCAATCTTTTTGATATTTGTCTTAAACATCAGTGACCACTAGATGGCACCTACTATTTGGCAACCTAAACACTCCTCCATTTCTAGTGCTTAAAATAGTTACAGTGTCAGGTCAGTTCTGACAGAGCAAAAGTTAATCTTGTCACAGACATTCAACTCTTCCCTGTCAGATATCTAAATTTAAAAGGCATGTGATTTCTTGGTCAACAAGAAAATATACAGTATTACTTTATTGCTCCCATTACATTTTTAAATTTAAATAAAAGAATTTTGTAATTTAAACTTTCAAAAATCACTTGACATGAATCTTTTTAAAGTGTGAATTTTTTTTGAAAATTTTTTCTTTGTTATTATTATTATTAATAACACTATTATTTACAGTTCATTCACTTTGTATCCCAGTTGTAGCCCCTTACCTCATATCCTCCAGGTTCCACCCTCCCTTGCTCTTCTCCTTTATGTCTCTCCTCTACTCCACTGATAGGTGAGGTCCTCCTCCCCTACTATCTGACCCTAGCCTATTAGGTCTCATCAGGACTGGCTGCGTCCTCTTTCTCTGTGCTCTAGTGAGGCCACCTTGCCAGGGGTAGGTGAACAAAGATCCAGTCACCGAGTCCATGTCAGAGACATCCCCTGCTCCCCTTACTAGGAAACCCACATGGAGACTGAGCTGCTCGAATCTTAAATGACCCAAATGTTAGCAACACTATTTAGACTGATACAGTTTCTTATTTTATAAATGAAATAGTTCTTTAATGACTTTAGTAATATATTCTATTATATTTTGCAATATAGCATCTGAATGCAATGCTGCCTATCTTTTCAGAACGTTTTAGGTTGAAATAAAAATACTTACTTAAATATAAAACGAATGTCTAACAAGTTGTCTAAAAAAATAAATAGAACTATCCAAATGATTGTAGTTTTGCCCCATCAATAACTTCAAGGTAATAAGAACTGCACTAAAACACATAACTTTTGTAGGGTCTAAAAGAATCCATTTTTTGACATTTTTACTATTACAACGTAGATATTTGTCCTTAACTTGGTCATATATTTTCATACCCACAGACATTTTATTGTTGTCCACCTGAGACAAGAGTAGTCCTCTTGCTTTTGTAAAACAACATTCATCTTTACATTTTTCACTCTCCTCTTGTCCACAATTTTTCTACCCCCATTGATGCTGCTATTGTATTTACATTGCCATCTGCCCTCATTCTGTTCATTCTCTCCTCTTCTCATTGAGCAGATGGCTTCCCACAGGATTCCGTCTATTACCAGGAATTTGATAGCATTTACATTCTTTTACTGCTCCTTTCTGGTCAGCTTTCTGTTCTGAACCCCAGACTGGAATATAGGTATGTTTGCAGAGCTTGGGAACTAACTCAAAGTCATCCTACCCCAAACTGAAATTTTTATCTGTCTGTTTAATCGACTCACCACTTTAAATGAACTCAAAATTTCTAAAATCTCTCACTTCCCCTTGCATCTTATAACAATAATCTGACATCCTCTTTTAAATATTCCTGGTCAAATCATCAACATTCTCTTTCCAATTGCCACCATCTATCTGTTCCTTCTACCTCATTATTAGAAATTGCTTGTACTTGACAAATACCATTCTCATCCTTTTAATTTCTCTGCTTTTTTAAAATGTTTCCTTACCTAACCATGACTTCAGTTCTTTGCATGGAGACCCTGTGTTATCTTTTCAAATTTTTCCCATACATGAAGAGAGCTCTAATATAGCCAGGTAAAGCTAGCTATAGTATCAAATCAATACTTTGACAAAATAGGCATTAGCATTTTAGTCTGGTCTTGGTGTATATATGAGAAAATGCTCATTGCAATTATTGCATGCCTAAATAAATACATAAAGAAAGATGGCAAAATACTCATGCTATGCACGTAGCTTTCATCGTAAGTCACTTATATATCACTATTACTGTTACTTATTCTTATTAAAAGTTCTCAGTATGTCAGGTCTTAACTGAGTTATAGAAATGTTTAATAGATGTATGATATTCAAATGCATACCCCACTTACAGATACTAGAATATCTGAGATGAGAAAAGGCATCCTACTTAACTTTGAATTACAATGACTGGTATCATTTCTGATATAAAGTAAATCCTTAATGATAAGAGAAAGAAGTGTTAGTGTGTTAAAATCCCTTAAATTGATAGCAAATCTTTTCTAATACGAATACACGGAAAAGGAGGAAAACATATATTGATATGAAGTTAAATATGTAGTTCATAACTGAAAGGAACCTGTAATTTATTAGTACATGTTTTATAGATATATTGACATGTCACAGTGAATTTCATACACTGACCAATTAATACATTATTAAAACAAAAAAATAATTTAAAGAGAAGGTACAGATGATCTAAATAGAGAATTTTCTTTTTTAAATTTTATTTCTTTATTACTACAATTTATTCACTTTGTATCCTGGCTGTAGCCCCCTCCCCTGTCTCTTCCCAGTCATATTCACCTTCCCTCTTCTCCCTCTATGCCCCTCCCTTAGTCCACTGATAGGGGAAGACCTCTTCCCCTTCTATCTGATCCTAGCTTATCAGGTCTCATCAGGGCTGGCTGTATCATCCTGCTCTGTGGCCTGGCAAGGATGCTCTTCCCATCCTTGGAGGAGATCACAGAGCCGTCCACTGAGTTCGTGCAGAAACAGCCCCTGTTCTTCTTATTAGAGAACCCACTTAGAAACTGAGTGGCCAATGGGTTTCTTCTGAGCAGGGTTTTTTTTTTTTTTTTTTTTTTCAAAAGATGAATCTCAAATGGCTGAAAAATGTTTAGATAAATGCTCAGCATCCTTAGCCATCAGGGCAATACCTCCTGAGATTTTATCTTACACCTGTCCAGGTGGCTAAGATGAATAACACAAGTGGTAACTCATGCTATCAAGGATGTGGAGCAAGGAGATGAAAACTTGTACAAGCACTATGGAACTCAGTGTGGCAGTTCTTCAGGAGGATAAGATTTGGTCTACCTCAAGAGCAAGCTCTACCGCTCTTATCCATATGCCTAACGATGTTTCATCCTACCTCAGAGACACTTGCTCAATCATGTTCATATCTGCTCTATTAATAATAATTAAAAATTGGAAACAATATGGATGTCTCATAAGAGATAAATGAATAAAGAAAATACGACAGATTTACACAATGGAATAGAAATTAGTAATTAAAAAATTAAACCAGGATATTTGAAGGCAAATGGGTGGAAATAGCAAAACAATCATCATAAGTAAGGTAACCTAGACCCAGAAAAATAAATATGGCGTGTATTTGCTCATATGTGGGTATTAGTTGTTTAGTCAACAATAACCAAGCTACAATCCGTAGAACCACAGAGCTTAGGTATACAGAAAGGAACTAGGGACAGGCAGACAGATCTCCCTAGGAAAAGGAAAGAGAATATAGACAGTATGGATGGAGCTGGCTAGAATAAGAGGATCAAGTGGAGAGGGTGAAGGAAGGGGGGAATAATAAAGTGACTATGGGGAGAAACAGTTAAAATTAATGCCATATTAGAGGAAGTAGGGAAACCTAGTATAGTCGAAGCTAACTAAAATAACTAAATACGTAAAACACTCTAAATAAAGTTACCAAATAATGATGAAGTCAGAGTACCAAATCCCTTGTCACCTAATGAGGCTTCTAGTATTGGGATTTGGTTTCATCTAATTGCATTGCTGGCCAAAATGGTGCCATGGAAGTCTGCAAACAAATCAGGCCATTGCCAAGACTAAAGGTAAGTCTCCAAAAACTGACAACAAGGTCCTGCTGCTGAGGACAACACCCACACATCTTTTTTTTTTTTCTTTTATTTTATTTTTTTTAATTTTTTATTTAACTT
>REGO01000046.1:4566636-4582194 GCA_010120015.1 Rhombomys opimus | reverse complement strand
CCGTCCGATACCTTTTTCTCAGAGGCGGGACCTGGGGCATCAACCCGCATGCAATCAGACATGCTCTTCTCTGGGTCGAGAGTGGCTGACCCTGAGTGCAGTGCTTAGCCTCGCATCCTGAGCGTAACATGGAGAAGTTGAGCTGTGCCTACCTAGATTCTTCACCCTTAACTGCTAGCAGCTTTGGTACAGGATCGGTACACTGCACACTGCCAAAGGAGGATCACAAACACCAAAACAGCAAGCAACAAGATTTTGATCTATATTGGTGTCCAGCTTGGAAGTTATACTAGAACAATGGCTGGCACAAACCTTACGACCGAAGAAACCAATGACGAGTTTGACTTAAGCCTCTGCCCACAAAATGTATCCCATGTTCAAACTGCTCGGTTGACCAAAAATCAGAATTAGATAGCCTAACAACTAGGGTAAAACTAAATACAACTGTTAAAAAAAGTAGCAATAAAGTGACTCCTAATAGAATTCTTCCATACTCATAGAGCAGTGCCTTTTCAACCATCAAAAGGGAAGCTTCCTCCTGCAGGGATGGGAACAAATATAGAAACTCACAACCAGACATTCTGAAGAGAATCAAAGACCTTGAAATATTCAACCATAAGTGAGATTTCTCCATCAAAACACTCTTTTTCAGGGTTCTGGGAACCCAGTGGAAGAGAAGGCTGAAAGAGTGTAAGAGCCAGAGGGAATGGAAGACACAAGAAAACATGGTCCTCAACATCAACAGGATGGACTCACATATGCACATGCATAAAGTCAAGACAGCCCAGAAAGCATATTATGACACATAATTCAGGAAATTGGAAAGGATTTAAGTTGTAGGACGTATGGTATCTGATAACAGAGAGCTATCAGTAGCAACATCATGTCAATTTATTAGACCAAAAGGAGAAGAGAATATGAGACAATATCTTTAACCAAAGAGAATGAAAACTCAATAGGCCAAATTTTTGAGATTATGTTAAATTACTAATTGGTAGCATTAAAATTTCTATGACATCAAGTCTATAGATTATAAAAGAAGAAAATTCCCACTTTGGTATCCTAAAGCTCCACCTAAGAAAACTACGTAAGTTAAATAAATTCAATTAAATCCAAAGCACCAGAAGAACCAAGATATTAAAGATGGTGGCAGAAATAGACAATAAAACAGAAAATTATATTAGTGAAGAAAATTAACTCACTTTAATTTTCTAAATACAAATTCATTTGTGTAATGGCAACAGCATCTGATTTTTGTTTTAGGAATTAAACAAGACAGTGCATACTCAATGCCTAGCCAAGTCCCTTAGGGAGGATTTCAAGCTTGAACCCATCATGATTGTGATTGCTCACCTCATCTGCAAGGTGGTGCCTTCGTGTAAAAAGAAAATGGAACTTGTAGTTGCTTTCTTCTTCACAGTCACCACCAAAATTCTGATGAAGAGTGTGCTTTTCTGTCTACTCCAGTTTTATGGATTCAACTATTATCGAGGATGAGTTCTTCTGAATCACTCTGAAGTTCATGACTGTCAGCCACCACAGGCAAATTCAGTCAGTGTTATTTGGGTTACTCTCTGGAAGCTCATAGGAACTTTTATTGTTCTTGGAAACCTCATACAAGTCACCTGCAAAATTAGTCTTTCTCACTTACTCTCGGGTTTATTATTATTATCGTTGTCATTATTACTATTATTGCAATATCACAGTCTTTCTGGAAGAATTTACCCTTCTCATCATGATGAGAAGAAAAAGACATCCATCTATCCACATTACAGTCTAAAAAAGGAAATGGCCATAACAGCATCAGGTGATAAAATAATAACACAGGTTTCATCTTCTTTAAATATACTTGCTATTTTTTTCCTCTTGTGTGGTGTTTATGTTTTTTTAGCTTCCTAGTGCATTTACCACAACAGAAAGGAGCCTTAGCTGTCTAGTTTTCGCAAAGTTGCTCTTCATCTAATACATCACTATCACCATTATTCTTTCTCCCGATCTCTTTAATCCCACCATGTAAACTGCTCAAAACAAAATTCCTAGTCTGTCTTCTTTCTTTGCTCAGAGTCCCTTTCTTGAAGGATTGTGGACAGCTTCAGGGGGAATCTACTGAGATGGATTCCCCCCATCCCTCCCGCCCCACTCCATGATTCTCCAGTGACCATGGTGTTGCAAACTGGCCCAGCTCTTTTACCCAGGACCACTCTCAGGATGTATCCCCTTGATGATAAGCCCAACTCCAGGAATTTGTGAGATTTTGTGTCTTATCACACCCTCACCTCATGTTTTGTATTCACAGCATCATTAAGGAGATAGACCCTTCTCTCTTCTGAGGAATGCCTCCGTTAACTTTCAGAACAGCTGACTCAGAAAAAAACTGCCACGTCCATTAGAAATTCATCCTTGGAGGCAAACGCCTCCAGCCTGATTTACTCCTGAAATTAGAAGCTTCCTTTTTCTATAAACGTACAATGCTCCCAAAAAGCCTCGAAAAACTTCCTATGTGTATTTATTCTACTTCTCAATCTGTTGTCTCTTTGCTCAAACCAATTCTTCAATATTTGGTTTTGTTGTTATTACTGGTTTTGTTGTTATATTGTTTGTTTGTTTTAAGATAATGCTACTACTCTAGCATTCAATTCTTAGTGCTAGGATTTTTGTTACTTTCTGGCTAATATAGAACAGCAGGAGTATTGTGCCAGAAGAAGGAAAACCAGTGAATTTTCTCTCTCCGATCTTGATTTGTCTCCTATTTCTCTTGATATCCCCATGCAACTTATTGAGGAGGTAATGATGGATTCCCATCAAAACAGCTGAATCTACTTTATAGATTTCAAACATTTGCCAAACTATCTTCATCGCCACACATCCTCCATCTTCTTCCATCCCGGCAGCACCAGGCAGTATATATGCTAGCAATCTGGCAGTCATGTCTCAGAGGTCTGGATCTACTCTGTCCTTTGTATTCGACCCCTCTACTCCAAGGAACTTCTGGGTCTTAATAATTTCAGCCATTTCCCTTAGTCTCTTTTAGAGACTATTTGCAGTTGCCAGTTCATTGATACCCTAGAGTTCTTTCTTATACTATAATGAAGACCAAATTAAGAGCTATTTAAATTAAATCATTGTGTTCAAATCATTAGTGTGTTTTTATTTCTTACCATTATTGGGGTATCTTCTGTCTTGGTGAAAGATCATGGTCTTTTGTTGTTTTGTTCTGTTTTGTTTTTGTGGGGGGTGATTTATTTGTGATGACACACAGGTAACAGTATTATTGAAAAAATTTACTCCCACATAACATTGCAACTCATGAATTCTCTACTTTCAAAGACTCACCCCATCTGCGCTCTGTCTCTTTCTACCTAAATATTCTAGCAACCCCAAGATGATGGGCAGCTGGAGCAGGAGAGGAGGGAAGGAGCATATGGCATATCACTTAAAGATCCCATGGTCTATGGTGGGGCTGGCACATGTTTTTCATCGTTTCCTGACACAATGTGACCAAATGTCTCAAATTCTAGCTCTCCTGACTTACTGCCACGATGACCTCTACTGTCAAATTGAAACCCAAAATAAGCTTTTGCCTAGTCTTAGTCACTTAGTTAGTGTTCTGTTACTGTGAAAAACACCATGACCAGAGGAACTCTTGTATGAAAAGCATTTAATTGGGGGCTTGCTTATAGTTTCAGAAGCTTAGTTCATTATCATCATGGCAGGAAGCATGGGGGCAAGAATGACAGGCATGGTGCTGAAGAGGACATCTTGATCTGCAGACAGAGAGATGCAAGAGTGTGGGGGTGAGGGGAGGCAGAGACAGACTGGGCCTTGGGCAGACTATAAAACCCCCAAAGCAACCTCTGGTGACATACTCTTCATACAGGGCCACACCAACTCCAACAAGACCACATCTCCTAATCACTGTAATCTTTCCAAACAGTCCCATTCCTTGGTGACCAAGCGTTTAGTTATATAACACTGTGGGGAACATTCTCATCCAAACCATCATAGCCCTTAAGTCATCAGAGTATTTTATCCCAACAATAGGAAAAGTAAGTGAGAGATATGTTGTAGATGGATGTCCATTGATATTGTTGAAGTTATTTCCCCCATTAGTGTTAATATTGTTGGTGTTCCTGTGGTAGACATGGTAGAGTCCTTGAAGCTGTTCTTTATCCATCTGTTTCTCTCACTATATTTAGTCTTTCATATGCTCTATGACCAAGACTGTTTTTCTTTTTTGTGTATTTTCATATGTGTGTGTGTGCACATACACACCTGTGTGCATGTAGCATATCTCACAGTGTATTGTTTTCTTCTGCATTTGGCTTTGTTTCTAGGAATTGTCAGGTACTTCAGATGAAACCAGAAGTTATTTCCACATCATCACTGGAAGAATGCAGCCTTTTAAAAAGGTGATATGAAAAAAAAAGGGTGATATGAAATGGCATCCAAATATTTTAAAGCATGTGGATTGTAGATAAGATCATACCATGAATAGCAATGAATAAACAAAACTTCAAGACATATCACAAATATAAGTATACAGTGTATTGCAGAGTGGGAAAGCAAAGTTCCCTATGGGGAGAAAAGCTGGAGGTACATTGGGGTAATCATTACAGCCACTTAATAAATGAGGGCAAAAGCAGAAATCTTTAAATATTTTTAAATATTTCATATTTAAATAATTATGCTCCAGTTTTTCTTCCTCATTCGTGCACTCATCATAGTATATAGAATTTTTTCCTACTCTGTTCACTCAGACTCACTGTGTAAGATTATTTTCTCCATTCATTGGATGGAATGGATAGAAAAGCCAGTGTTTGTTTGTTTTTTAGTTAGTAGTTTATAGGTAGTAATAATGGTATAAATTTTATACATGATCAGGCATATGGAGAGAGTCTCCCACATCAGGAATTAAAAGGTGTAGTCCATGTAATTCTCAAGTTTCCAATACAAATAGAATGGCCTTTTGGCCCCAGTTGAACTGCTGTAGGTTGTTACCTGCAAAGGGAAAAGGTAATTGTGGGTTCTTTCTCTATGCCCTGCATTTTTTTTTAAATATCTTACTAGGTGGTCTAACTCTAGAGCATGAAATAGTTGGCAAATATTGTGCTGGGGCTTTAGCCAAAACAGAGTCAGAAATAGTTCAGATATAACATCCTGTTGCATATCCGTGGTAGCACAACTAAAACACACAATTTTCATACAGCTTTCAACTCCATGTGTTGCAAGTTGAGATGAGGAATTCAGGGGAAGGAGCTAGAAAAACAAAGTGGGCACATTTGGGCTTTTTACAGGAAATACCTAACCACACATGTCACAATCAGCTACAGTGCTTCCTAAACTTTCCCACCACCTTGCCCAGAATCACTGAAAAAGAAGGCAGAGCCTTGTAGGATATGAGGTATTAGTCTAAAGAGACATTTCCGTTCATGGTTTTCAATAGTCTTGTGTCTTATTAATTAAAACATACATAGTTTGTATTTCAAACCGTGATGCCTCTGTTTAATTTGGGCCCATAAATTATGAATTTTCTGTAACTTTTTACTTAATCCTCTTGCTCCTAGGATATGTACTCTTAACTCCCGTTAACACGTGAAAATTTTCCACATTTAATCATCATAAATCTATAGAAATCATTATGCTCATGTAATTCTAAATAAAGGAGCCTTTAGGGCTTGGTTTTCTTATATTTTCCTTGATAGGAGACCATTTAAGCTGTTTTGTTTAGCAGAGGCCTCTTAATTTCGACTCAAGGGAAAGTAAATATTTTTGTTTTCAGGAAAAAAGTACATTATGCACATAATTACCTGAAATTGTTTTTCACAGCTCCCTCTCTTTTTCTTACTACATCCTCTTAAAGTCTTAAAGTTTCAAGGAAAACTCAGCAGAAACTAGAAATCAGCAATTCAGTTGGAAAAGAACTACATTTTTGCTCATTTTGAAGGAAAGTGGTCCTGCAAAAAAATACCAAGCTAACAGTTGTGCTGAGTTGAGAGTGCACTTACAAATTTATTTCATGCTTTCTGTTCTTCTACACTTGTTGGGTATCCATTTACCTTTAGAGCTTATCTATAGTTTCTCTTCCTATAACTCCTGCAGTAATGGGAATTGGGGTTCCTTGCACAACTCTATAAACTCAGTGCTGAGACTCAAGTGAGACAGGTACTCAAAGATAAGTGGAAGCTATTCAGCTCTATTTCAGTTCAAAAAGCTAACATCTACTATCCCAGGATAAACATGGCTGAGGAGTTATCGGTGAAGTTAGTATCACTGTGAGATGAACGGCTTTACGACCTACCTGAAAAAGGCAGAGTAAGAAATTGGGAGCAAGAGAGCAAGTTTGTTTGTTAGTGTTAATTTTTAGAAATAACAACAGCAACAAAAATAAAACCGCAAAATTCATGTTTAACCTGGTCTACCATTACGAAAAATCATCTCACAGTCTGAATATCTGCACATTCCTGACCCCAACATTTAATGCACCAGAATCAAAGGCAAATATGTCATCTTCTAAGCTTATAGAAAATGCAGACCCATGTCAAACCTTAACCCTCTTAAATGAATAAGTATTTGAGAGTTGAATAATGCCACAGAGAAATACATTATTGATACTTAAGTTCAACACCACTGGATAAAGGAATAATGTAAGAAACGAATTACAAGTCATAGCGCACAACAATCTGTTAGCAGTACAAAATGTAAATACATTATTTACTACTGCTTTCATAATTTTGAAAGCCACAAAGTACTAAAAATCAAGAGCAGCATAAAAAACATCTTCAGTAATTTATTTAGAATTAGTTCCAAATCTAATCAAAATGGATAGAGAGATTTTACTCTAGTAACATGGCTGCTCTGGGAAGGGATCACATCCAAGGACCTTCTAGGTCTATGTGATCAGGCAGGAATGACACACCTTTAATCCCCTAGCTAGAAAAGAGACACATTTTGAGTACACAGCTGTTATTCCAAACAATGAAGGTTAAGTTAGCTTGTAGAAGGAAGCAGCCAGGTTTGAAAGTGACATCTAGTTGAGGGGCAGACTAAGTGACAAATTGGATAAGGATTTGACAGAATGAGCCAGAGATAGAATACGTCCAACTTTCACGAGAACTGAGAAGAGAGAAAAGCTACTTAAGAGAGCGAACAATGCAGAGAGAGGGACAGGAGGCAGTTTTGCCAGGACTGTTTTAGAGAGACAGGTTATAGAGAGAACAGGCTATATACAGGTGAAGACAGAGGAGCCTGAGAGTAATAAGAAGCCAGAAGATTAGAAGAGATTGCTACAGTTAGTTTGATGCCAAGCAGAGCAATTCAGTCCCAAGCTGAGAGAAGCCTGTTTGAATCGGTCAGCTTGGAGAGGACTTTCAGCAGAAACAGCTGAGGTAAAGCAGCCAGAGTTCAGAAAGAACTGGGAAGGGTTAGCTCATTCAGCAGTAAGCTTCTCAGAAGACAATTAAATCTGGTGAATAAAAGTTACTTTTACAAAAATGCATTGGGAAAAAAAACCACAATATTTATGTGAGACTAGGCACAACTCTATATTAATTGCCATGTTTGAGTCTCATTTGTAAACCTTGTGTGATAGCCCAAATTGATTAGTCTGTGGCAAATTATACAGGTACCATTTTTTAATTCAGGAACATATCTGACTTAAATGATTTGAGATAAATGAATGACTACCTGAAGTTGTTTAGTGAGACTTTACTGGCAAAATAAAAACAAACAAACAAACAAACAAACAAACAAAACAACAACAAAAAAATGTGAACCTACAGAATGTTTCAGAAAAACTGAGATCTGAGTAAAGTCAAGGACTGAGTAAAGTGGGGAAATAGTTTGCACCACATGAAAATGCCAGGCTTGCCATTGAGGATCAAGATGAAGGGAAGATGATTAGGCAGCCTGCGCTGCAAACTGCAGAGCCCACAAAGTCTCACCAAGGCCAAGGGAGAACTCCTGAGCAAGACTTTCCATCAGAGGAATCTTGCATGGAGTAGACCTTGCATGCTTCAGGCATTCTACTCAGTGTCTAGAAGCAAACGGAAGGCTGTCGGGCTCAAATCAGTGCATCAGACCCAATGGTATAAAAGTTACTCTCATGCAACCTGAGGACAACCTAAGCTATGCATCTCCTGACCTACCACAGGGAATAGAGCAGCCCAGAAGACAGATGAGTCACTTTGGAATGAACTACTATAGCAAAGGCCATCACTTTGTCTCATGAACTCCCATTTTCATAAATATCTTTCTTAGGTAATTTTGTTTTAGCCAGTACGCATCACGTTTCTAACCATCCATCTCTTTAACGAAGCACATAATTTAAGTTTTAGAAAATGTGATCCCTGAAAATAAAATAAAGGGTGAGAATGCAGCTTAATTAGCCAGCCCATTGCATTTGGTGGTGGAAAACAAGATCCAAATTGTCTTGACTGACAAGGGCAGAGCTGCTGCCCGTAGTTTTGTTGTCTAATTTGCTTGAACAGAGTTTTATCTTGAGGTGTGCTTTTGAGTGAAATTGAGTTTAAAGAATCTTCCTGGCTATTGTAAGACAAGTTAAAATACACAAAAATAGAGTTTATGAGTCATTTATAAATTTTACCAACTTGGACACTTTCATATTTCATACACATCAGAGTTTTTGTTTGTTTGTTTTGGTTTTCTTTCTTCTTTTTTGTTGTTTGTTCGGTTTGGTTTTGTGGCCATATAATGTAGCGTTTTCTAGGTAAATCTTGTAAGGTACTGTCAAAGAACACTGCTTGATACAAATAGGGAGATAAATTGAGGCTCTGTAAAATTTCTGTTAGTAAGACATAAATAACGACCTAGGGTATTTTAGTCAAGTCCTTTTCATAACAGAGATGGACTCATTAGTTTTATTTTATTTTGATCTCATAACTTTTAAAAGTATTTAGATATAGCTCTTTTTTTATTATATGTAAACCGTGATATCAAAGTTTTCAAAAATTAGCGTGTAAAATTTCATGATCTCTCTTCCTCTGGTTTTCATGTGTACTTTATAGGTTTCAGGTGTGAGACAAAGTAAAAGAATATTCACTAGTCGGTGCCCTTGCCTCAGAGTTCAATACCAGTTTTTCTGAGAGATTTTTAGCATCAGGCTCATTACTTATTTATATTTTCCCTCTTTTTTCCACTTTGCAGATAATTGCTACTTAATTGATACTGCTTCTATGCAAACCTAGTCACAAGTCACACTGCTAAACAGAGGAATCATTAATCTGTGTGTATGTTGTAGATTTCCATAAAAGGATGGCTGGAATAAGCAAAGTCATTAGCAGTTTATTTGCAGCCGAGCACTTAGGGAAAGCTCTGCGGAAAGCACATCATCAGCCCGGATGGAGCTGGGCAATTAACACAGGACTCCTGTACTTTGGAGTGTTGGCATGGGAGTAAACAGCAGCAGCTGTGAAGTGTTTGTGCTGTTGGCATGCACGGTCTGTTCTGACATATGCAAATACCACTCATGCTTACAGAACATGGCCTATAGTACCACGGCCTCACCGATGAAACCCTATGACAGAACTGCTCCATTTACACTGGGTGCTATTAATTATTAACAAGCCAAGACCACCTCTTTCTGCTACGAGAGCTTTACAGAAAGCCAGGTGAGAGCACACACAAACAAGTGGATGATTCTCCAGTTCTCAGATGGACTTGACTACTGCGCTCTTGCCAGGGGCCACCTGGGAAACAGAGATCAATTAATGCCAGTGAAAGCAAAAGCTCGGTCAAAATGAGTTGCAGATGGTGTCACCTGCACAGTCCAGACACACATTTGGGTAGTTTTTGCCATTGGCATTGATAGACCCTGTGATTACCTAGAGTTTTCCTGTAAATAAAGGTGGAATTGCTGGTCTTGGGACAGATTTGTATTTAAGAACTCTTTTTATGGTTATCCCTGATCCTTGACATAGAACTAGAAAACAAATGTTCCCTACAGGAACTGAAATTAGAAAAAAAATATAGCAAAAAATGTTAGTGTATTATTAAAAGGCAGGCCATAGGTCCTACCTCACATAACCTTTGATTTTTGGAAGAGTAAGATTTCATGGTATAAAGTATCGACCCTTTCATTTCACTGTCAAGAAATGCTAAGATAGATCACCATTAACATTATGCCTTGAAAATTTCTCAGGCCATGTGGCTAAGCATGGCATGCTATTAGCTAGGCAGCCCAGATTCTCTTTAAATTCGTAGGCCTCCTGCCTCAACCCCCCTAGTTCTGGGATTGCAGGCCAGCGTCACCATGCTTATATGTCTAAATATGACAAGAATGATAACACTTGATACAGGCAATTGCCACAATGGTTTTTCTGAAGCTTTGCTCTCTGTAAATACACAATCTACTTGTGGCTAATTTGGCAAAAATCAAATGGGCCATGATACTTGGCTTTTGTTTTTTTATTCTTAGAATTACAATAAAATATACTTTCACAATGAGAAAAGAAACTTACCATAAGTTGTTTTCTAAATTTTATTTTATAAAGAACACACTTTGTGACCATGACTCCTGGATTTTGAGCTGGTACAAACTTCTTATGTTTCTCATTACAGACAGTGTTTCAGTCCACTGTAGTGAAATGAGTCACTTTGAACTATCAGTAGATTTTCCAACAGAGAACCTAATGTTTACTTTGACTTCTGACAAAACCCTTGTCTTCGTGTATTCAGGAGCTGACTGAAACCTTGTTAAGGTAAGGGGCTGAAAAATGCATCAGAAAGGGATTACACTGAAATTCTATCTCCTCTGTAAAAATGTAATCAACTATACAGGATATGAAGCGGGTTTCCCACTCTTCGCTCCTTGTATAATTAGATGGAAATAGCAAATACTAAATCTTGTGCAAGGTGTAAACCTCAATTCATTCATAATCTTAGCAGTATTTTTCATCTATGAACATAGACTTTTGTTTTGTGGTTTTGTTTTGAAATTACTGTCTGGAAAAAAATTGAGTCTTAAATTTTCCATCATATTCTGACCAGGACTATCTAGCCTGCAGCTCAATGATGGGGAGGTACACACACTGGCTGTGAATGTCACCTAATTCATTTGTAGGTGTCATCAGACTGTAATCTCAAAAGGTTAAATATTCCTCAATATACAGAGTATATGTTCGATAAACTAAGGTACATCCGTTTTATCTATTGAGACATTTTTAAGACCCTAACTTAAGTAATCATTTTTTTGAGACATGTTTTCTCTGTGCTGCCTTGGCTATCCTGGAACTCACTCTGTAGATCAGGCTGGCCTCAAACACACAGAGCCCTGCTTGCCTATGACTCCTGGGTGCTGGTACTAAACTTGTGCACCACCACTGCCCAGCAGTAATCAATATTTTCTACAAAAGTTAAATTAAGCTAAAGAAGCAGGAAAAGTAGAAAGGGAGCTGAGCTTTGAATTCAGAGCTGAGTTATGCTCCAACAGAATAGGAATTCTGAAAGGAGATTAAGTACTGTTAACTCCAGTAAAGTGAGATGAATTACATATCTTTTATTAGTTGTGTTTCTGTCACTGTTACCAAGTACAGTTCACTGTGGCATGAAAGGCCAGATAGAGTGGCACTTCTCTACTCAGAAGATCAAGAAGTACAGAAAATAGATGCTGGAGAGGTTGTGGAGAAAGTGGAACCCTCCTCCAATGCTGGTGGGAATGTAAACTTGTACAACCACTCTGGAAAGCAATCTGGTGCTTCCTCAGACAACTAGGAATAGCGCTTCCTCAAGATCCAACTATACCACTCCTAGGCATATAGCCAAAAGATTCTCAAGTACACAATAAGGACATTTGCTCAACCATGTTTGTAGCAGCCTTATTTTTAATAGACAAAGGTTTTTCATATTGACTGCATTTATCCATAATCTGTTTCAGGCTAACTTTCTAGTTCCCAGGTAAAGTCTCAGACTGTTCATAATCCATGGAAATTTGGTGATAAATACAAGATATCAACAAAAATATGATTTTTGGACTAGAAGAGATTAGGCCCTCGTGTGGTGATAATGAGCATTTAAGAGAAATACATAGCAATCAAAAATATTTATTAAGCAAATTGTATAGCTAACCTACAAGTAAATGGTTTTTTTGTTTTGTTTTGTTTTGTTATCTGTTATCAAGGAATCCATTAAAAAAAATGTGTTTTTTTGAGGGAAGAAAGATGGCTCTCTTTCAAGAAGAGAGCTCTATTCCCAGAACCTATGTCAGGTAGTTCACAACTGCCAATAAAGCCAACTCTAGAGTAATAAAATGCTTTTGGCCTCATTAGACATTTGAACTCAGGCACACACACACACACACACACACACACACACACACACACTCACACAAACACACACACACAATTTTTAATTAATTCTTAAAAAATAAATTTGTTTTGAGCCATTTGCCAAAAAATAGGACCACAAAAAATGTGTGAGAAGTACCCTAGTTTTTCCTAGCTCTTTCTCTAAGCAGACTTAGGGAAAGAGAAAGCCTTGGATCCATCATTACATCCCACAACTCAATGCATCCATCCATCATCACAGGGTAAGAAAGACGAGGAGTGTATGTTTCTACCCATCCGTGCCAAATTTTTGATTTCTAACAAAATGCAAATCACTGGTGTCTCTAGCAGGGAGAAAACTCTAATACACTGGACATGTCTTTGAAACCTTTTAGCATTTTTTTCTACACATAACTTTTGATTCACCAAAAAAACAAAAAACAAACAACAACAACAACAATAACAAAAAACCTTGTCAAGCTTGTCTATCTTTCCCCTCTCGCCAATCACAGTGCCTGTCATCCAACTCTGACCTCCTGACCACTCAGGAGTGTCGGGTAGTTTGGCATTGCATCATTTCTATAAGAGGTTGGTAGTCAATGCCCTTGGTGATTGCGGCTTGACTGTGAAATTATTTCCTCTGCTCCAGGCATGTCTGAAAATTTGTGCACCAGTCGGGAGTACTCTTTCTGGAAGTTGAAGAACCCTTTTGCATATGGGACTTTACCGACATAGAAAACATAAAAGTGAGGCTAGACCAGTGGTTCTCAACCTTCCTCATGCTGTGACCCTTTGATATAGTTCCTCACATTGTGCTGACACCCAACCATAAAAATTATTTTTGTTGCTACTTGAAAGCTGTAATTTTTGCCAATGTTATGAACCATGATGAAAACATCTGTGATTTCTGAAGTTCTTAGGCAATCCTGTGAAAGGATCGTTGAACCCCTAATGGGACTGGTTGAGAACCCTTGGTCTAGAGTGTTACCCTGACCTCAGCACCAGCTCTACTTCTTTTTCCTGTCTTCAGATGTTGCATAGCCAGCAGCCATACACTCCCACAACAGACAGATACCTGCGGCAGCACCTTCCTCTCTATCTTGGACTACATCTACCCAAACTTAACAAAATGGTTCCCTCCCAGCCACTACGAGGTTCCAGTATATTATAGTGACGATGAACGAAATAACCAGTGCAATCGTTCCTCATGCATATAGCAATTCATAGAAGTATTAAAACCACCTTATAAAAGATTGATTTGAAAACAGAATGTTTGACACTCTACCTTTGCCCAGCTCTTTCCGGTCGTACACTTCAATGAACCAATTGAGTATGTATGATACCCCACAGAAATGGATCAACAACCATTTGTCTCTACCTATATAATAATGTGAACCAAACAGAAGGAACTTTCATATAGAGCAATTTTGATAATTTGGAATTCAGCCTGATGGTTCCTGAACAAGAGGGATCTTATTGTTTTAAAGAAAGGGCTGGAAAAAGAGGACATCCTTAATTTCTGTTTTCAGCATTCTTCTATTTTCTTCATGAAACTATAAGGCACTGCTATTTTCTCTCCAGCTGTTGCAAACACCTTACAGTAAATTTACTATCGGTGTGCCATGGGCTAGAGGAAAGGCTTGGACAAAATTTGACTACTGTCCCCTGTATCTTTCCCAATAAGTCCATCAGAAAAAAAAAGAAGTTGTTGTACTTCCTCCTCAAAACATACACACTTTGATTCATCTCACTACCCTTTAATCTCAAAGCTCTTAGCTGTTCTATGGGCAGACAGTACTTTTTCTGGTGTTGTGGATAAATAGAAGGCTCTACTTCATAATTTTACTGAAAAAATGTGATTCAATTGATATAGGTGACATTAGATAGGTATACCAGTCTATATTATCATGTAGAAACTACAAGTATCTTACCTCTTTTCCTCAAATACAGTAATTTTCTTCTAAGAAGGAGTTATATTAAGATTCTAAATTTTAAAAGAAATTCTACCAGTAGATCATATTTTTATCAGACAAATGTGGTATACTTTCCAAATGAGGGCACTCTATGCTTCCTGGGGAAAACTTCCCAAAATAAAATCACCTCATCATTTATATTTAGTGTGATGTCTATCCTTTGGTGGAAATTATCTAACTACAAAACAGCATGAAATTTAAACTGGATAGCAACTGAAATGATTAATGACTTCACTGTGTAGGGTTGCCAAGGATGACAGAATTTGTCCTAGATTTTATCTGTGTATCAAGATACATGGATTAATGCATGCCTCGAGACCTTTACAAGGGCCAAAGCAATGTCTTAAGGAGAAAGACACAGGATTTTAACATAGCCCATGGTGGTTGGTCGGTTGTAGAATGAAAAGCTTTGTTCCCAGCGTATGTTGCTCTGACCAATCAGAATACCTGGTGGTGCCCTCTACTTCTTGGTGGATGTCCTGAAGGCCAAGGTTGCTTAGAAAAAATATATTTAGGAAATAAATAGCTATGTGTATTATATTCAAAAGTGAGTTAACTATACCTTGCTCCACATAATCTTTCCAAGTATATGTACGTAGAAGATAAATTTGAATGTCAAAATTAATATCTTCAACTGAAACAAACAGCAGACAACTTACAACTGCTTACAAAATAATAACATCTTCCTCCCAAAGAATGATAGGTATGCTCACTGTCCAGTAGAACAAAGGTAATGTCACTCTCCAGAGCCAAGGGGACATGGGATTCTTACTCTCTTTAAAAGAGTTGGCTTCCCAGGACAGTATCCCCAAGCATGGTTGGCTACCATAAAAAGCTAAAATGTTAAGCTCAGGAGAATGTTACCTCTGAGAAAAAGGTATCATACGGGTCTGATGCTCTTTGGGTGGATGACACCTAAATGAACATTGGTACAAAGTCCCAATTTATTTCTAATATCAGAGATCAGACTTCTATTCTTGCCTGACGCGTCTAAAACAAAAAGGGGGAACTGTAGAGAGCTGCATAATGCCGCGCCTTAAAGATGGAGCTGGTTTCCGCCTTCCACCTTCCCAATGGTGAGTGCTCTCTGTCACAAACAACTCCATATTTGGCTAAGGCTGAGGATCTGGCTTGCTTCTGTGTATGTGGACCTATCTGCATTGCTCACGAGGCACGCTGGGTTAAAATACCCAGAGGCTATTTTAAGCTGTGGGCTGGCTTTCCCCAGGGTCAGAAGATTGTTCAAGGTTCCTGAATAAAATACATTGAGAACAACAACAACAACAACAACAACAACAACAAAAGAT
>REGO01000046.1:4534718-4565695 GCA_010120015.1 Rhombomys opimus | reverse complement strand
TTACCAGGCCACAGAAGAGGACAAGGCAGCCACTCCTGATGAGACCTAATTGACTGGGATCAGAAGGAAGGAAAAGAAGTCCTCCCCTATCAGTGGACTTGGGGAGGGGCATTCATGCAGAGGGTGGAGGAAGGGAGGAATTGGGACAAAAGGAGGGAGAGAACCACAGGGGGAATACAAAGTGAATAAAGTGTAATTAATAAAGAAAAAAAAGAGTTGGCTTCAAACTTTTTCAAGTTACCTTCCTTCAAAGTAATCTTCCATGCAAGCAGGTGTTATCTGACCTGATTTTCATCTACATATTTAAGGTCAAGGCAACGATATTTATGAATAAGAATGATCTTTGTAATATGGCTTAAAATCACATAATTTAAAATTAAATAATTTAGAGGGTTAGTAAGCTTTGTTGTGTTTCATATACACAATGAATACTAGGTAGATATTCATAAGAACTGTTTGAACACAAATGTTTAAACACATTTTGGGTACATAACTACATCTAATTAGTTGAGATAAGAAATGCATAGGAAGAGAATAAACTATATACCTAAGGCAAGACCAGAACTAAAATGAACTTACAAAGATGTATCAGAAATTTTCACTGAAAAGAATAAAATGATCACATTTTCATCTTAAGATATAAAGTGTGGAAACATACACAAATTGGATTTGAAATACAGACACCATTTGAAGTATACTTAGCAAACCCTAGACAAGTAATGATCAGGCACTGTAATAGAACCCACCGGCAGATGGAAAGGGATGGGTGACTTTTAGAGATATATTCCATGGAATCATCGGGATTGGATCAATCAACATTACACCTACACAGAATGTAGATTAAAGAGAAAAGCAGAAGAGAAGATACTGTTTAAATCGGCGACTCAGTTGAGGTACAGAATCTAGAAACAGGAAGGGGTGACATTACCAGGGAGTAATAGTGACCTCCTTGAAGAATGTGTGGAGCTTATTTCCACTCTCTGTAATCCCTGTAATTATCTTAAGCTAGAAGGAATCACACAGCTTTTCTATGACAAAAGAAAGGCATGAATGATTTTCTTTCAAAGAGAAGAGAAAACAAAGGAGGAGGGGAGAGAGGAGGAGGGCACAGACTTTTGACTGTTTTTTAAAACCTGTCTTCATTGCCAGGCCCCCTGCACCCTGCTGAACCACTGACACTTGGGAGAAACCTCTAAGACCTTGATGTGTAAAATTCATCCCTGCTCTAGGCGCCGAAGCATTTTTGGTAAGACTTTTTTTTTCTTCATTAAAGAAATCATAGCTACCAATAACAATGAACATGCTAAAAAAGAGATCACTCATAAAAGTTACACTTACTAGATGTTTTACATTGAAATAAAGAAAACAAAACTGGAAGACTGCAGAAGGTGTGAAGCAACAGCCTGTTTCAGAGACAAACCGAAGTGCTTCGAAATGCTGAGGAAATGAAGATTGATGTCTCCACAAAGCAAGGCATGAAGAACTAGCTGCAAACTGGCTGCAGTCTCACTCTATTATTCTATCTCCCACTCCCTGCCACATCTTTGGAAATCAGGACACAGTGTTGACTCCCCATGAGCAGAACATAGGATGTGACACAATTGTGAAGAGTGGCACCAGGTACAATGGTTGTCTTCGTTACCAGGTGGTAGGCTCACTAGATGATAGTAACTATAAATCATCACTCTATTGGCAAATGAGGAAGCAGAACATTCAACACTTCTGATTTCAGAGTCTGCTTAGAATTTTTACTTTCTCCTGTGCCCTCCTAAATATTTGTGCAATGCTTCTAGATAGTCTTCTCATCAATTTTCTTATTTTTTTTGAAAGACAGAAACTCAAGTAATTTTCCATACCCAGTATTTTGTGCTTGCTATTGCAGATTGCCTTAAAATGTATCCGACGTGAGATTGTATGAGGCACAAGGGCAGCTCATCATATACTCTATCCATTATGGGAAAGAAAATAAAATAAAGAGGGTATTTATAGATCATTATTTAAACTCTAGGCACATTCATCTTCTTCCCAGAGAATCCCACTTGGATTACTTTCTTTTTTTCCTCTTTCCTTACTAATTGAATCTTCTTCCTTTACTATCATATTCGATTTTCTTGTCTTTGTTTTCATTGAAGAGAAAGATTTTAAAATTCTCATTGTATTCCTCTTTGTCTTCTGTTCTATTGAATTAAAGGCTCGTTGTTTTGTAGTTCACCACTATGCTTGAAAATCCCTCATGTCTTTTATTAAATTAACTAATTGCAGTTTTTCTTGCTATAATTTGGCCAATTACGATCTCTGTTTAGTTACCTGGAGTTCATAGACTGACACAAATTGTGTCACTCCCAGCAGCTACAAATGCCATTGAAAATAAAAATTTGGTGTCGTTCCAATCAGTCAGCTCTTCCTTCTCCTTTTTAATTATTTATTTTATTTTTAAGGCTCAAACTTCTGTCATTATGAAGAGGGTTGTTCATTATTCTAAAAACTGCTAAGAACAGTATTGCTACCCAAGCAGAAGAAAATCTGTTTTAAGTGGTGAGACACTTGGGTTGATTGTGGAAGTAAAGGGTGCCTCATACCTTCGCTTCCCTGGTAGAAATGCTTTGTTTTAGAATTCTTAGACCTGGCCCTAATTCACATTATTCCCAGAATAGAATGTAGTGACATTTATAAAAGAAAGAATGAGTTCTACTTTGTTTCTTTATAACCCAAGTGCTTTAAAATTTAAACATTTCGTGGAAAAAGGGGAATTTAAAGAGTGTATCTATTAACACTAATATACTTAATTTAGTGGATTCTAGTCTGTAGAATGTTAAAACAATAAGATGAAGTGTTGAAAGAGTCATTCTAAATATTTATTTAGCCCTTTCTACCTATATCACTGTAATTGATGTTTCTCTGAGATACAAAGAAAGCGGGATTCAATTCAATTCAACAAATATTTATTAAATTACTGTTATGGGAGAACAATGTGCTAAGTATTGCATGGAATACAAATAATTGAAAGAAATGTCGTCTTGTAAGCACTTGAATTTATTTCCATTTTCATCCAATAATATTTATGGAACTTTACTGCACTTATTTTTTTTTTAAAGTTAAAACTAATGCATTTTATGTATACAAAGTAATGCGCAGTATGATGGGAGTTTAAGAAGCCTTAAAATTATGTGCAATATAATTATTATGTGTAGATAGTATAAAGATATGGGTGTTATTTCTGGGGGAAAATATATATATAATCATCAGACTTCTCAAAATTCCATTTACCTGAAAGTGTGGTCCAGAAGGACCGCTGGGTGGGTGAAGGGCACCTGCCTCCGGACCTGAGCAGCTGAGTCCCTCCTCCAGAACCCACATGGTACAAGGAGAGAGCTGGTGGCTGAGAGTTACCCTCTAATCACCACATGTGATATGTGGTGTAAACACACGTTGATACGCATGTGTAAATGCACATTCTCTTGCATACACACACACACACACACATACACACACACACAGGAAAGCAACATACGTAAGAAAGAAAGACAAAAACCTCAAGTGTGCAATGTAGTCTACCCTGTTGTCTGTTTCTATGTGGCCTGTCAGCTAAAAACAGTTTTCCTATTTGTATATATAGTGTGACATATGTGTGTGTGTGTGTGTGTGTGTGTGTGTGTGTGTATTCTGGTTTAAAATTTTTTAATTTATTTATCATTTACTACAATTTATTCACTATGCATCCTGGCTGTAGTCCCCTCCCTCATCTCCTCACAGCCCTACCCTCCCTCCCTCTTTTCCTCCTATGCTTCTTCTCTTGTCCACTGATAGGGGAGGTCCTTCTCCCTTTCTATTTGACTTTAGCCTATCAGGTCTCATCAGGGCTGGTTGCATTGTCTTCCTCTGTGGCCTAGCAAGGCTGCTCCCCCCTCACGAGAAGGTGATCAAAGAGCCAGCCATTGAGTTCATGTCAGAGACAGCCCCTGCTCCAAACAATAGATATTTATTTTAACATTGCTCTGCACACAGAAAGATCGAAGAATCCATAAAGTGTTTGCAAGGCTAGTTTCTTCTGGTGCTTAGAGCCTTGGACTTGTGAATTTCAGCCTTCTCCCTGCATCTTGACATATTTCTTCTCTCATCTATGTCCTTGTTTCTTTCCTTCTATAAGTGAGAGCTTGCCCTAATAATCTACTTAGATTTATTTATTACTCAAAAAGTTCTGGGGCCAAATGCAGTCACATTTTGATGTGATAAGAACAAGAAATGCAAAACACAGATTTGGAGATCAGGAAATAATTCACCCTACAGCATGCAAGTCCTTTGGAACTCAACCAAGCTCCTTTAGCCATGGTCCTACCCTAGTTGTAGTTGCAGGACTGAGTGTTTGATAAAGGTGACTATGTGACCTGCAAAGGTGGAATTAGAGAGTCTAGGGCTCTTTCCCACAGAGATGTGCTTTCTTCTACTGTAGAGAGTAGATGGGAGGTTATTTAGAGGATTAGATCTGGAAATAGAAAAGGTTGTATGAAAACAAAGAGTAGAAGGACTGCAAAATAAGTCTATGAACCAGTGAGGAGAGAAATAAGAATGATAATTTTAAGGAAATGAAAACCATTTGCCAGGGTGTTGGAGAAAATGTTGTGAATAATACATGTTTATCTAACAAAAAGAGAGTTGATAATAAAGTAAGAATAAGGACTAGGAAGACCTGAGGCATCTGATGTCCAGGAAATCAGCATTTCCAGAGACTAGAGGGGCATTAGTTATAGTAAGCACTTCAAAATGACTTCGGGCTGGGGAACTGGCTCAGAACCCTGTAAAATGCCATTGGCGAAGGACAATGCTGGAGATGCAGAGGAAGGAGGATCACTGGAGCCTATTGGTCATTCGAAATGGATGAGGTGCTGCAGTCTTGGCTCTGAGAGGGAACCTTTCTCAACACCTGCCTCTGACTCCCACGTATTGGGATTAAAGGTGTGCACCACAACAGAGGCACGTAGGTCTCTGAGTTCGAGGCAAGCGGGCACTACAGAGTGAGCCCAGGAGAGCCAGGAAAACACAGAAAAACCCTGTCTCAAGGAAAGAAAGGTTTATTATTGGAATATTTTCTTTGAGGGAAAATATATGCACATATTTATACTTTCTAATTACATGTATTTTACATGGTAAGTGTGCCCATCGTGTACCTTGCAGAATGTTCTTTGAGAAAAAATAAAAAAATCAAGTGTCTGCACTCTAAGTATTCATATTATGAAAATTATTCTTTTCGAACTTGACTATAGTAATATTTTATCTACTCAGTAAAATGAGGCAAAATGAGCAATTGCAAATGTATTTTAAAGCACTGGGTGCACAATTCAAAGAGTGAGATTTGCCAGTATTTCTGACTTCATATGTCAAATCTGACAGAAAAAAAAGGCTGCCAAATTTCTGTTTGACTTTTACTGAGAAAATCATTGTGTTTTGTAATTTATTCCTTGAATGTTGCTATCAAATCCTTTCCTATTCCTCCTGAAAGCAAACCACTTTAATATAAAGAATATATCTTACTAGATTTTACCCAGCTTCATATTTTGCACCTTGAATTAAATTATTCTAAAGAAATGCCACCATATACCAATACACTAAACATAGACAATTTGATGAGAATGGGAGCCATAATCATCAATTGGTTCCATCATTGACTAGGCAAAATGCAGCAATCTTTCCATGCATTAGCTATCACCTAGAAGACATACATATATTTACCATATATAGACCTAACATTGAAAAGGAAACAACTACAAGTTTTAGATTCAGAGTAAAAAAGGAGGAGCATATTGGCAGAAGGAACAGTCACCAAAGTTTAATACGGTAGCTATAACCACAGTATGAAAACAAAATAATATTCTCTGGTGTGATTTCACTACTACTAAATTCTCTTCTGCTTTTATATAAAGTTAATTATAAAATCTTAATAATACAAATATTATCATCATCAAAGTTATTTTTATCTGTCAGTTTATGTTTATTATTATATCATTGGTTACACTAAAATATGCATTTTAGTGGTTTTGAGTATGGGTAAATTGCTTTTCTATTTCCCGTTCACCGTTGTTTGTTTTCTAGCATTTGCTTCTTAACCAAGGGAAACTAAGTAAAGACATGAACGGAAGTCTTCTATACAACATCAGTCTGAAGTGCTTACTTTGAGTCCTATTCCACTCTTTATATTGGACTGGCTTTTTGATACGGTTCTGCTTTCAGATGAGGTTGAGCAGAGTGGTCTCCACAGAGGAAGTGTATTTCTGCTTGGAAAATTCAACTTTCTATTTAGAAATACTGCCAGCAAAGCAAGGTTACTTCAAAATCAAGTTTTTGATTCTGTGACTCCAGTAAATAAATGCAAATGATAACGCACTTGGTGTTGGCAACTGACTTGAATAATGACAATGGTCAATGTAAAATACTTTACACCACATCTTTCTTGTGTTAGTGACTTGGCATATGCCTAAGAAATCATTGATTTCAAAGAAAAAAACTAGATTTCTTGAATGCTTTTAAATCAAGACAAATTTCTTATTTAAGGTCTTCAGGCTAAATCAAATCTCAAAGAAAGCTTGCATACAAGTCTTTGAGCATTCTCGGAGCACACTATTTCCTGAGAAAGGGACCATCATTTCTGTAATCCCAGATAATTGTGTTAACTGGATATTGAATTGACACAACTTTTAGTTGTATTTTGCTTTTAAGTAAAAACTATCCTGAGCCTACGTATGAGATAAAAAAAAAATTAAAGTTGAGGAGGAAATGTAGAATAATGTGCAATTAAAATAGTCTTAGTGTTGTCTCTTAATTATGTTTATGTTTTGACAAATAAAAAAAATTCTGTTTTCTGGTATTTTTAAGGATGGATTTCGGTTTGATTGTTCATTTGCTTGTTTTGCTTTTGAGTTGGGCTACAGTAGTAGCCTGCTTTTTACACCCCCCAAAAAATAACCAACTATTTTGGGGGTGGAGAGAGTCTTCCCATGGCCAAATGTTACTCACTGTACTTAACACAGCCTTGACTGTTGTGCAAGCTGCTGTTACAATTGCATCTTCATTATATTGAGGAGGAAAAACACATGCAAATCTTGTTCATACAAAAGGTAGACATAAACACAACTTTACAATCTTCAGCCTATTTTCTAATTAATCAAGAGGAAACATGAGGCATACTTAATAATGCGTGAGTGGTTTTATATTTCAATAGTGTCTTCATCATTTGCCAATGTTCCAAAAGCAAAATTCATTAGCATTCTGAATATCTTATTTCTTTTTTCATGCTTGTTTCTTTCACATAAATCATGAGCATTGGTTTGTTTTGGTCTTATTATTCATGGGTGCCCCATCTTTCGACACACTTGATATACATAGTCCATTTAGATTGCTGAATAACCGAGTTGGGAGAAAGAGAGAGAGCAAAATAAAATTCTTTCCAGTCTGAGAAGCTTGTTTCCCAAGCAATATTTTCAGCTTTTCTAAAGATGTTTTTTCTTTCATCACTTTTGATGAAAAAGCCATATGTCCCTATGGCTCATACAATTGAAACTATAACCATGTACATCTGGGCAGCAGGAAGAATGCGAAGCTGACCTGGCAGCCGAATTATGCTACCTTAATCCTCCATGCTTAGTTCAGGGGAAATGTTAACATTTGAAATAAATAATATGGTCGAAAAGCACTAAAACGGCTCCATTTCATAGAATTTGGACTACCACTTTTGAATCATATTACATTGTTTTGAAGGAACCAATTAAGCAGCTAATATATGAAAGTCTTTTCCTTTAATATAAACTTTCCTTCCCCATGATTTGATTTTCACTTAAGTTGTCAAGAGTACTATGCGCAGTACCTGTGTGTTTACCAATATATAGAATATTATTAATATTTAATATTGATTCACATAATAACTAAGGTGGCAGTTATTCCTTACCCTACTATTATATAAATAAAAGACACTGGAACCTGTTAGATTTTGATAAGCATGAATACGCTGGGGCTGGGGCTGGGACTGGGACTGAGCAGATAATATCCCCTAAACTATCTTGTCTACTTCCCAGCCAAAACCCACCTAAATGCTTGTCCATGTTTTCCATCTGAGCTACTTCTTTCCATCATGACAATCTTAGAGCAAGCTCCTCCCTGCCACATGCGTCTAGATCTTGCTAACCCACTGTGACCTGCTCCTTTCTCTTCCTCTCTCCTCCTCATTGTCTCTATCCGAGACCCATACTGGAATGGAGGAAGTTCTGTCTAACTCTCTTCTGGCCCAAAATTGGCTGTCAGCAATTTTATTAACCATTCAGAGATAACCAGGAAGCAAAGTTCTCGCAACATTGATTAATATATGTGACAATGTCCACTTCTGAACTGTGAGCAGATCTCAGGGCACAAAATCAACATCTGAATACACAGAGCACCAGACCAACCCCCATCAGAAGTATATAATTTTGATTTTCTTTTTCACATTTTTATAGCTCTACGCTCTTCATCTTCTCTACCCCTACTCTTTGGCCTGTTCCCTAAGCATATACTTTTCTGATA
Organism: Rhombomys opimus; assembly: GCA_010120015.1. Classification (NCBI taxonomy): domain Eukaryota; kingdom Metazoa; phylum Chordata; class Mammalia; order Rodentia; family Muridae; genus Rhombomys; species Rhombomys opimus. The sequence continues at coordinate 4,557,148 of REGO01000046.1, read as the reverse complement.
CTGATTATTGATGACATTTTCAGTGTACTGTGTATTAACTGGATCTTTTAAAAAATGCGTTGTTAAGGATTACTTGAATAAGGCAGGCTATTTGCTAGGAAAACAAAAGCTATTCCTCTTTCCAAATAAACTATGCTTATCATATTCAAGCACTGTAGTCAAGTTTCTCTCCTTATTTGTTGTTGGATCATGAAAGAATTCATGATGTTGGTAGGGGAAAGGTTCGTGGGTGATGGATATGTAAAACTCATAGTGGGGCATCCTGTCTAAGAATAGAGAGCAAGGTAGTAAGTAGATGAATAAGCAAGGTCATTCATCGGTGGTAAGTAGATGAATAAACAACCTTCAGTTTGACCCCCACGGACAAAGGGGACCAAAACCTGAATGACCTATGGAAGAATAAAATAAAGGTCATTTCAAATGAGTCCAAAGGGGCAGAGGCTAACATGCCAAGGTTGCTTCTCTTGTGAATATTTCTATTGGTTGGGCTCAGAGCTGTCTTTGGTGTTTTATTTAGGCCTTTGATACTTCTAGTCAATTCTAAAATGCATATTGTAACTTTTTGTCTCCTAGAAATGACAGGGATATTTTATCCATGATAACTCAACAATATGGCTGCTTAAACAAGATCTGAACAAGGACAACACCATTAAACAAGCTAATGTGGAAGGGGAGATCTTCAGAAGCTCCTCCCCAGACAAAGGACTAAAGGCAACTATGGAAAGCTGAGAGAATTAGTCTCCGCAAGTATAGTGCCCTTAAGTGGTTATCTGATATCAAGTGCTCAGCCCTAAACTCATAAACACACAAGCAATACTAAATGGACTCAGCTCATGTCTTTATATAGTTAGGCTAACATGTATGTGTGTGAGGAAGAGACAAAGAGAGAGAATAGGGAAATACTTTAATATTAACTAAACATTAATTAATATTAACTTTAATGCCAATTTTTAACTGCGTATAAGCTTATTATGTTGCATTCCTTTTGAGTCTTGTTAATTTTGGTATGTGGTGTTAGTTCTTTTCAATTTATTATTATAAAGTAAAACACGTCAATTTTAAAATAAATATGCAAAATGTGAATGTATAAACTTTTAGGGTAACTTTAGATTAGAATTATAATAAAAATATTTGCAGGGAGACTAGCAGAGTTGAGCAGTCTGCTACATTGTCATTCTTCCTTTTTTTTTTTAAATCTCTCGCCTCTCTACATCTTCCCCAACTGTGTCCAAGGGCTTGTCCTATCATTCATTTTGACATTGATTTTTATTTTTGAAACTGATAAACAGCACGGTTTAGGGAGAAAGTAAGAATATGGACAGAAATAGTGTTGGAGAGTAAAGAGTCTACCTGTAATGGTGGCTTTGAAACAGTTCTACAAAAATTCTTTCTACCATTTTTTGTGATGAGGTGAACCTTGGCCTGTAATATTTCACTTAAAGGTAAAAGGATTTGAGGGCCTTCATAAATTCAGATCTTTGCTTGAAAAATTAGAGTGAGGAGCTAGAGAGATGGCTCAGTAGTTAAAAGCACCAACTGTTCTTCCAGAGGACCAGGTTTAACTTTCCAGCTCCCACAAGGTGGCTCACAACCATGTGTAATTCCAGTCCCGCGGTGTCCAAAGCCCTCACTCCACATCCATGGTGCACACACATCCACACGGGCAAACACTCAAGTACATAAAAGAAAGAAACGGAAAAAAATAGGATGCATTGAAGAATAATTTCAATAACATGAAAAAATGTTGAGAGAGACTGGTGAAAGGTTAAGAGGAAAAGCTCATTATCACCTTTCAGCATAAGAAGATGCATTAGGTGTCTGTGGTAGCAAAGTTCCACAGGCTGGGTGTGTTAGGCAAGCGAAAGGAATCATCTCAGTGCTTTAGAGGCTTGAGGCCTTTGTAAATACTCAAGCATTTACAACGTGAGTTTCTTCTGAGGGAAGTCAAGGCCTTTCTCCTCAGCTTGTACCTGACTGTGTTTATGATACAATGTTATTTTTCCTATATGCCTGCCTCAAAATTTCTCCTCCATTTAATAGCAAGAGACTTCTTTCTAGTGGGGTATACGTTTGTAGGACTGTGTTAACTCCTATGTCTCTGTAAAGACATATTTCCAAATGTGATTATATGCTTACACAGGGGTTTGGGGCTTAAAGTAGAAGCAGAATTCAATACCTGCTAGGTATTCCCATCCCCTGTGGTAAGCCTGTCTCTCTGGTGGGACTGCGTAGGGCTTAGGAGAGTTGACAGGTTTCACTGGCTTCCACTCCCACTGGCAAGATTCTTACTTGTGACATGTCACTTCGAAGCCACCTTTGAGTGAATCTATTTCATATTTAATTCATTTCATTCTTTTCTCGTCGCAAACGGGATCTTTCTGTTTACAGTTTAGTGCTCAAGTAGCTTGACTTTAGAGAGACAATGAACTCATTAACCCAATAAAATACCCAAACCCATATAATTGCCCTATTTCTAACAAATTGATAAATTGGCAGTCTGACGTCTATGACTCCGACTTGAGTAGTAGAGTGTATATGCGTTCATGTGGGCTTGCCTGTGTGCCTGTGTGCGTGTGGTTGTTTGGGGGGGGGGGGACACCAGGCTACGGCCATCTTAGGAACTTTCCATCCTGTTTTTTAAAACAGTGTTTTCTACTAACTTGAGACTTATTAATTAATTAGGCTAGGCTGCCTGCCCAACTAGCCCTAGGGAGCTGCTTGTACTGGGATTACAAGCACATGCCAGGTTTTGTTTGTTTGTTTGTTTGTTTGTTTGTTTGTTTAAACTAAGTACTCTAGGGATCAAATTCAGTTCCTCAGATTGTGAGGTAACCACTTGACTGCCTGGGCATGTCCCTAACCCTTCCACACGTGCCAGCTCTTGGAGTACTTTTATTAAGATTGCCAGCATGTACCATTGTGGCTTTCAAACGGGTTGGGCAACATCAAGTCTCTAGTTCTAGTCCCCCTAAGAGGGGTCCCCTAGATGACACTGAAACCACCTTCTCTTCTCCTGTTCACCTCCACATTGAGTAACAAAAAAGCTCCTCTCAGCGCTTCTTGCAAGTACTCTGTTTTTTCTGTTTTTAAGCAGGAGAAGCAAAACTCCGTGTTCTAAAATAGCTGGATTTTTTATGTAAAGCAAAAACCATTTTCTTTAAAAAAATACACAGTCTGTTACTTTTAAGAACTTAAACATTGCATTTGGTGAAGTGAGTCAGTTCCACTATAGAATGAGTGTTGTACAATTTGTATCCTGTTATTAGTTACCTCACTAACATGCTGCAAATAGAAGTGCCTTTTAGCATTAAGGCATTTTAGCTTCCTCAGTGTTTGCTACTGTTAATCACTAATGTTTTATCAGGAAATGATTCTTTCTGTGTACTCTGGATTTAGAATTACGTACGTAAATTAAATCCAATTAATAAAGTTTCACACTAGGTCCTTGATCTTCTATTCTCAACAATAAGTAGTATTTATTTCATTTTATGTGTGTTGCATGTAAACACAGACCCTTGTAAGGGTATTTGATTAGAACTTATTTTTTTTAAAAAGTCAGTCTTATATTTCCATGCCATCAACAAAGTGAGGGAGTCCAAAGGGCAGTGGCTCCCTAACTTACCATCTATCACGAGGGACCATCTTATGCATCAGGGTTTGTCTCTACAAGTTGCTACCTAGACTGTTTGTATAAAGTTAGGTAAGGAGTAAGCTTAATGCTGAGAAAATCTATAAATAATTATACAGTTCACCAAGCAAGGTAACACTGCACCCAGAGGAGTCTGAGGCAGATGGCTTAGAATGTGAAGAAAAATATTTGTATTTAATTGGAGTTTAATTTAGTTTTACATCCTTACGATAGGTTAATCCTCCCTGAAACTAGGTCACTAATTTGGTAGGGTTCTGAAGTGTTAATTTCTTTTGCCCTGCCTGACAAGCCTGTGGACCAACTTTTGTGGTTTATACTGTAAATCTATACAGATCCAGACTAATGTGAGGAGCTAATACCCTGATGATCAATGAAATGGGTAAAATGAAGTCCACCGTGGAACTATAAAAAAGAGGATTTTAAGTAAAGTCCCTTCAAAATCCAATTTAATAAGAATGGATTCAGTTGTAATTAGTGCCATCATTTTTAAGTGGGAGCTAATAGCTGTCTCTAAACAAATAGTCTCTAAAGTTAAATATACACATCTCAATTCTTGATTTATTTAATAGAAAACATATTTTATAGCTATTTAACAAGAAATCTCCAGATGAGTCTTCATTCAGTTTTCAGAACTCAAGAATGCTGGGCTATACAAAAAAGTAGGGTGTTTGTATTCTGTCTCCTTGTGTGCAGATGTCATAACACACAGTCAAAGATTTTTTTTTTCCGAAATACTTTTTGGGAAAGTAATTTTTGGTTATTTTTTGTTACTTGTTAATTCTCCCTTTTATCCTTGCCATGTGCCCATGTAGAGACACATATAAGTTCTCCTGGAGAGTGCATGCTCTCCTAATTCACTGGGTGTCTATAATCTGCAATATTTATTCTTTTAAATTAACCTGATAACTCATACTTCAGAAGAGCCAACAAATATCCCAGTTCATTTTGGCAATCTAAGGAGGCTCTTTTATAAACCAGAAAAGGTTAAGAGATGCAGCTCAGGTTTCCGTGCTGTGTTTGACATACACTGACCTTACCCAAGGGAAAGAATTTCTTCCTTAGAATACCAAGGCAGCACATGATCCATTCTGCAACATTAAGCAGAATATCCCCAACACAAACCGGGGGAAGGAAGAACTCGCGTTTATTGAGCAGCTCTTAGGTAAGACTGGTTCACCGAAGGCATTTTCTCACATGTGGGGGAGACTGTGGCTGCTTACCAACTTCATTCAGTAAATAATGAAACCAAACCCCAAAGGAAAAGATCAGCCTAAATTGAGTCACAGTAGGTAAATGAGCCTGTTCTTTCTATTCGATCTCCAACACAGATATCCACAACTAATCATGGTTGAAATCTTTGAAATGTCTCTGTCATCAGGACTTAACAGACGCTTTGATTAGCTGACTAAGGGAATAGTGTTCGTTACTTGGGTTGAGGTAACAGCTGCTGCTTCCTGGGTCAATTACAACAAACTTGGCTCTGATCTGCATACCACACATCGCTTAAATCATATTCCTCTTTTATTAGCCAACATGTGATTTTTTATATAATCATAAATCCTGTGCATTAGGAAGAAAGGCTCATTTTTTTTTCAATGAAAAACTTATTCACATTATTTTGCATTCTCAGTGTCAGAAATGTTAGGTTTTTGGCACACTGTGTGTGTGTCAACCTCGAGAAAACTCTAAGTCATTTTGACAACATTGCTGATATACACAATATAAACCACTCCGGTAGAAACAGTTTTTTGTTGTTGTTTTTGTTTTTGTTTTGTTTTAACCATCGATCTGGCAGTTCAACTAAAGCCAAAAGAAAAGCAAGTAGTCATGGGATTAACCCAAGGACTCATTTTCCTTAATCTCCACCTAAGAATAGCCTAATTTAAATATCAGGTTACAAAGTTAATGCTTCTACTCTTGAGAAAAAGGCTCCCCTTTGTCAAATGCACTTTCTTCCTAACATGTAGGTATTAAATGTACCTGAAGATGTTTGTGTAGCAAGTTATACCTCATAAGTAATCAAGTTAATCTATGAAGAACAGGTTATAGCAAAGCACATGGAAACTACCTGGTAATTGCTTTAGGAGCTGCAAACCTCAGATCTCAGGATAGACTCTTCACTGAGTATGTACTTGGCTTTAGACCCATTTTAAAGTCTGTTTGTGTTTGTTTTGCACTACTGAGGCATAACCCTAGATCCTGTACATGGTAGGCAGGTGTTCTACTATTGAGCTTCCCCCAGCCTTCTATGAAAGTGTTTACTTTTAGTGTTTAGCTTTCTTTAGTCTAGTATTTCTGTTCTTTGTCTCACTTCATGTTCTTGTTATTCTTTTTTTAATTTTTATTTTTATTAATTATAGTTTACTCACTTTGTATCCCTTCTGTAGCTCCCTCTCTCCTCCCCCACAATCCTACCCTTCCTCCTCCTTTTCCACCCATGCTCCTCCCCCAGTCCACTGATAAGGGAGGTCTTTCTCCCCTTTCTTCTAATCCTAGTCTATCAGGTCTCATCAGGAGTGGCTGTATTGTCTTCCTCTGTGTCCTGGTAAGGCTGCTCACCCCTCAGGGGGAAGTGATTAAAGAGCAGGCCAATCAGTTCGCATCAGAGACAGTCCCTCTTCCCATTACTATGGAACCCACTAGGACACTGAACTGCCATGGGCCACTTCTGTGCAGGGGTTCTAGGTTATCTCTATGAATGGTCCTTGGTTGGAGTATCAGTCTCAGAAAAAACCCCTGGGCCCAGATTTTTTGGTTCTGTTGCTCTCCTTGTGGAGCTCTTGTCCTCTCCAGGTCTTACTATTTCCCACGGTAGCCTTGGAGGCCATTATGGATAGATTCTTCCTTCCCAATTCCATGATAACACTAGGAAGAAATATCTACTGCCCATCCCTAGGCCTCTTGGTCACTAGAATGGTATTCCTCCCAATTTGGGAGATTAAGAGTACTCCAAAGAGTAGAACATTATGTACTGTTTATTATCTCCTCTCTTAGAGTTAGTCCAGTTAGGTCTACCAGCTCCCTACCCAGGAGTGTCCCGATGCCCACCTCCTTCTATAAAGCAGATTCACCTGAGGGTATGATAAAGTGATGGGAGAAATGATGCTCCCTTTGATAAACTACATTGCCCTCCTCCTGAGCCATTCCTGGCCCACAGCCATTTGCATTTGCAGCCTTTCTCATAGCAAAACTGTTGCTCACATTTCTGAGCTTATACTCAAGCAGACATAACTTTCCATCCTCCCCCTTCTGTCTCTTTTATTTTGTGATGTTGACCAAAGCCCCCATTTGTTTTCCTTGATGCTCTAAGCTTCCCCATTTTTTTTTTTCTGAACCTCTCCTCCCCTTCCACTATGCAGCTGCTTATGGAACTCCATTGCTGAACATACCAGCTTTCTCATACCCTAACTCAAAAGCAATGATTATTTCTTATCTTCTTTTCCATTTCTTTCCTTCTGCAGCCGCTAAGATGTAAAGCTTCTCTACCCTGTTACTGTTTCTCTCAAGGTCTAACAAAATAGTCTTCAAGCCCCTTCTAAATCCCTTTCTAACGTGGAAACCAAAATATAGCCAAGCACGATAGCAGAGACCTCTCATTCCAGCACTCAGGAGGCAGAATTAGATTGATCTCTGAAACTGAGGCAACCCTGCTTTACATAGTGACTTCTTTGCTAGCTGGGGCCACATAGCAAGATCCTGTCTCAAAAAAAAAATGCAAACAAAACAAAATAGAATCCAAACAGGGAACACAAGTATCTATGGTAAAAATATTATTCTAGTAATTTCTCTAACTTACTCAAAATTCCTCCAACGAAAGGTTCTGACCATGATGATATCTTTCTTTGATTGACAATGGTAAAAATCTTAACAGTGATTCAAATTCAAAAGCATAACGATGGAAACATATTAAAAAATTTTGGAGGTATTTCATAACACGTAACACCATATGTTCTATAATGTGTTCATTATCCTATACTACATATTAAAATATGTTTATATGCTCATAACCACATTAAAATTTTATTTGGGATGTTAATATACACAAAGGTACACATACATGTTACCACCACTGGAAAAAAAGAAAACTAAGTGATAAACTAGGAAAAAAATTATTTGTAATTTCATCATAGGTGAATCAGTAATGCCATTCACATACAAGGAACTTCTGAGAAAAATAAAGAAAACAATAGAATGCTGAACTAAAGATAAGAATAGCCAGTCCATAGACAAACGAATATATGAGACTCTCAATTACATAAAATGATACTCAATGTAATCTATAAGAATGGAATTTGGAATTCACTGAAAAGAAAGTTTTCCATGTAGCATATTAACAACATTTAAAATTTTATTAGTGCTTACTAGTGTTAGAAAATCAAGAATGTAGAAAGTAATTATTATACTTTATTTTTAAAGTTCTTGGAGAAAAAGAGGCTGACAAGCAATCTCCAGGTTGGAATTGGGAATTGAAAATCTTTATTGTTATCTCAATATGAGAAAGCCAAAAAGCAGGAAACTGAAAATATGAACAGATGATTAGACTTTAAAAACATCTCTGCACAATCAGACTGCTGTGGGAAATTACACAGTGTCTTTGAGTTCAACAGAGCCTTTCACCTTTCTTGGTGAGCTTAGCTGTGAGGTAGGGGCAGGGGGTTGGTGTTAGCATTCCAGAGAACTCCACATCAACCAAAGTGCCCTGAGCTGCATGGTTTTAGAGTCTTTTTTCTCAAAATTCGTAAAATAAAATTTCCAGCCCACGAAGAGCAACTTTTCGAGAAAATTTAATTCCGGATTCACAGGCAAAAGGGAGCAGAATAGGGAGAGGGAGAATGGAAGGAGCAAAGCGAAGGGGAAATGGGAAGGGAAGAGGAAGAAGAGGGGGAGGGGAAGGGAAGGGAGAGAGGGAGTAGGGGAGGCTCCAGTGTAGCTTGAACATGTCCCCAGGGATAGAATACAATCAAAATGCTAGTCTTGGTGGCACAATGTGTGTGTGTGTGTGTGTGTGTGTGTGTTTGTGTGTGTGTGTGTGTGTTTGTGTGTGTGTGTGTGTGTGTAAAAATGTATAGATGGATATATGGCAGACACTGAGGTGATACTTGATGCTTATGGGTAGTAAGTCTAGTTAGCCCAACCACAGCTGGCCACCAGCTGTTTCTCTCAGTTCCAGTCACATCTTTTCCCATCCTCCCCAGGCCAAGAGATGACAAGAAACTTTTGTTTTCTTTCTTTTTTTTTTCTTTCTGTTTATTTCTTGTTGTTGCTGCTGCTGCATTCCTGGCCTCTCGCCACGATGTTATAATATTCCCAGGCCTTCAGAAGTTCTTGCCCTACCTAATCAGTGTGAGCATCCTGCTTGTATCAGCTTTTCCTCCTTCCTTTCTTTCTTCCTTCCTCCCTTTAGTCCTTTCTTTTCCTCCCTTCCTCCCTTTTCCCTTTCTTCCTCCTTCATTCCTTCTTCCTTCCTTCAAATTACTTATGAATGGTGTCTGACTGCCCATCGTTCTTAGAAGGCTGTGGGATGAGTATCGCCCTGGGTGTCACCTCACTTTGCGGTTCAGCTGTACTGCATCCGAGCACGATAGAGGCTGAGTGTAATAGCCGTCCCCAAGGCTCCAGATTCTGTGAGCCATGGTGGTTTTCAGGAGAGACGGATTTTGAAGTTCTCATTCTCCAGAAATTCAGAGGGAACCTGGCCTACAGAATACGAGAAAGTACTGCAGGAATACTCAGTATCTCAGAAGAGTTTGCATCCGCCAATTTTGCTATGAAAAATGATGTCCAAGAAGACCAGGCTTGGTGTCTGGATCCTCTGGGACAAAAAAAAGGAGGTGATGGAGATGCAACCAACTTTGAAAACAAAGCAACCAACCCAGACCATCAATCCACTAAAGACGCTCTACCTCCTTGGCTTTCTTTTCAAGTTTGCAGCGCTTGAAAAAGACCCTCTGCTTGCAAAAACTGATTTCTCTGCACCCTCTCAACCTTTGGAGCTGGTGTAAATTGGCAGAAGCATACTTGAATCTAGAACGAGATCTGTCAAAATATTTCATTGATAATTTAAAAAAAAAACAATATAAGAATCATCTTTTAGTTTTTCTGTGATTTCACAGAACTTGCCTGAGTAAACAAGGACAATACAACGCAAGATGTTCAGGTTCTAAAGTGTTTTCCTAAGCCATGATCTGTATCTCCACACAGAACTGATGTTCCAAGCGACAAAACTGGTCTTTGATCTTTCTGAAACACTTGTCTTCAAATTCTCTGGAGGATGCAACCACCAAGACAGCTATGGCTGCCAGGTCAACATACTTCAGTTCTGAATGAACCTCTTTTTTGTTGGTTTCTGGGACAATATCTTCCCCCATAGCCTCCTCCATCAACAGCAAAGTGTCTTCCTTGAAGTTGCCCTCCTTCACTCTCCCTAGGATTTCTCAAATTCTTCTCAAAAGCAAATGATGTTTGCAGAGATTGGGGGCGGGGTGGGGTGGAGGTTGACTGAAGCAAGAGCCTGGCCAGAAACCAGAGAGGCCGAGGCTCGATTTGAGCCTCTGTTCATGCTTCTTCAACTACGTTTTGTTTGTTTGTTTGTTTGTTTTGCCAGACAGTTTTGTATATAATTCATAAGAAATAAATTATATTGTTTTAACTTAATTTCTTTCAATTACAGACTCACTATCTTTGCTAAGTGATAAATATATTAGAAGTTATACATGGAAATATCCATTATAAAAGAAAATACATTGTGATAAACATATTTCAAGTACTTCTGAAATTTATTAATAAACAATAAAGAAAACAAATATCTATCCTATGCTTTAATTTAGTAATATTTTAAGCTGCATTCACGATTTTATTTCTTCAATCTGCCCCCAAAATCTTTGATTTATCCTCTGTCAAACAAAGTTCAATCTGTTAGAAAACATTATTCTGACTTTATAGGTATCTTTTAGGATGAGAAGTAATTTTCATATTGTTCAGAGTTATTCCCAATTGTCATTAAAATCTTCTGTATGAATCTGCCAAACGTCTTTTGAGTTCCAAACATTTTAAGTCACTTACAAGTCTGAAAATCACTTCTTTCTCTCTGCAGCCCTAAATATCTGGTAGAGTCAGTCCATCTCGTCAAAATACACGGCCAGAAATTGCACCTCCTGGTTCTTCTCAATTTGTGCGGATGAGATTGAGAAGACTGTATTGACCCTTTCCTGTGTTTGTGCAAGATGTCAAATTGTCAACTTTCAGAATAAGTCAGAGAAGTATATTATTTATGTCTGGAGGAGTGAGGAGGGTACTCATTTTTCTGGGGTTTGGGAGTAAGTTTGTCATGTTTCTCCTTAAGAATAAAATATGTTCTTAAAAAGACACTCAAAGCCCAGTGCAGAGTCACACACTAAATTACCGCTTATTTAAAGTGCAAGAGTGTGAAATATATGGCAGGGCTAAACATAGACAGAAGTGCCATTTCTGGGAGGATCTAGAAAAAGCCTCCAAACTTTTAGAAACAGTCAACAATGAGTTGGGTTTGGAGGTGTCTTGTGTACACTAAGATCAGTTATTAAGTAAGTTTTGGAATTCATTTTTGCTATACTGCAAGGATGTTTTTCTACGCTCTGCACTGCAGTTGATTCATTATTAAGTTCCCTGCTGTAATTGAATGGGAAATGGGAAAATAAGTTTAATTCCTTTTTCCTAGAAGCAACTATGTTTTATAGAAATAATAGACCATTTTGCTAGTAAGGTTGGAAAATGACTCAGTAACTTTTAATCTCAGCCCTCCCTGTCACAATAGCCACATTGTTCCCTGAGTTTGGCTTCTTTCCTCCTCTCTCCAGTTCTGAAATTTCTGATTTAATGCAAAAGCTCATGTCGCACATTTTAGTCCTGGGGGAAATTGTTATGACCTGTTTTCTTTCTCTGTGTTATTTCTTTCCTTTTTTTCAGTCCTTCTTAACTTTCTTTGGGAAGTTTATTTTTCTGTGCTTCCCGCTTCTCTGGATCGCTGGCTATTTCTTACCAGCTTCACGCCTCTAAATCCTCATGCTGGCAGGAGCTGCCAGCTGTCTACTAAGGATGCATCTAATCTTGGCCCCTGTCTGTCATTTGGCCTTTTAAAAACAGTCCCAGTTAAAAGTGTTGTGTAATAAAAATAAATGGATTTGCCTCTCTGAGTGTTATGACTCACCCTCATTAAAATCCCTTCTGCCTTAAAGGACACTGATTTCACTTTTCTCTCGGGGTAGAAAAGTTACCACATGCAATTTCCAACGGAGTTAGGGCCTGAGGAGTGCTGTATTTTAATAAACCCACATTTAAGGGCCATGTATGAAACGTGTGGATCAAGAGAGAGTGACCAAACAGCATGGGAGAGGCAGATTGTTCACCACGCAGCCTCTCCGAGTGCAGTGGAGTTTGAAATCCACAGTATACACTCTACAAAGCTTCTCAGAGCTGACATCTCAGAATTTCATTCAGCTGTGCATTCTTGTTCGTTATATTCCAGGACAGAGAAAATGATACATTATCATTGTTTCTGCTTTCCCAAGATCAAGTTCTTCCACCCCACCTATAATCACTCTCCTCCCATTACACACACACACACACACACACACACACACAGGTACATTCACATGCACACACACAACACAGCTACTTCTTCAACATAAATCACTACTTGCTGGGTACATCTCTGGATTTAAATATACATACATGCCCGTGTTACTCTAAATAATGTGTGATTTACACTTTAGTTTCTAAAATAATGAGCTGTTAAGCACTTGAATTATAGCTATCTTTACCTGTCTGCTGGAGAAGTTATACAAGTCATTTATCTTGTAAAAATGAATAAAATAAAATTACATATTTGTGAGAGGAAAGGGCTTATTAGAAATTTGCTATTGTCCTAAGTTGTTTCTATAATATATGCTTTATTCTAATAAGCTTTTAAATATATTATATAGTAAAAATTATAATGTATATACAATTTTAATTTATATATTGTTCAATATTAATCATCAGCTACCTTATGTACATCTAAGTTAAAACTACTTAAGACAGAATATAGAACTTGTATTTTAAAAGTCTTTGTTTTTTAATAGGATTTACACAAATAGTAATAGAATTTTTTTTCCTGTTGTTCTATTAAATGTCCCTATGTTAAAACATGAGTCCATCAGTTATTATTATAGGTGGAAATTATTTGTTTAAACAGTCTGCAATAATCCCTGATTCCAGTTACTAGCAGTCAAGGCCCTTTGTTACAGACAGGCATATCTAAAAGGAAAGCAGAGGCAAACGGGGAGTTTGCATCAGGTAGGCAAGTTCACGGACTAAGGGGAGCAAAATTAGAATGTTTTAAATATGCACACCAAAGAATATATAAAATAAGTAAATAAATGGAATTCTAGGTTACAGCTTTACACATTAAAGGTCAGGTTTCTGTAACAGAAAGTCTCCCTGTGGGTCTGGCTGCTCTGTCCATCCTTTCAGAAGCAGTTTTTTAAAATAGAAAGTTACGGTTTAAAATGAGCTGTTACCACATGTTCGGCATAATAATCGGCGTCTCGCCAGGAAGAAAATGGATTGAGGTCTAGAAGAGCCGCTCAAAATTGTCCCAGAGGATGGTTGGAAAAATTGGAAAAGACCACAGCTTTCGCAAGATGTCCACAGATAAATCTCAAATTTGTATATTAGTGACAATGTTTACAAGCTTTGTAGTTATAGAAAGGGTTCCCTTTTAGGAAACATTTTCAGTCATGTTACAACATGTTAATAGGTCTGAAAAAAAGTTTATTTTTTTCTTCCTTCAAAAAGAGATGTATTTGGTACTGTAGTTTGACAAAAGTTTCAGTGTAAGAAATACCAACAAGGCTTCCACAGCTTGCAGACAACGGAAATGCTGAACAAAACAAAACCCTGCCTCAGACACATCACTAAGCAACAAGGAAAACTTGATATTTAAGACTATTGTGATGTGATGAAGGTCTGGGGCATAAACTCTGGTGTTACCAAAAAAGGAGAGAAAATCAGCTCTGAGGTAAACCATAGAAAAAGACCTAGAGATCTTAGAAAGGAGGTAAACATGGAGAAGGTAGCACTGTTTTTGTTTGCTGAGTTACCATAGTATCGCTGTAGGAGGACTGAAGACAGGACACTATCTTTCTTATTATTGTACATCAAAGTGAGAGTTACCAGGTCCTTGAGAAAAATATTCATAGGTAATAAAACTGGAAAAAGCTAGGGGGGCTGCAAGAGTTCTGAAATAACCGGTCTAAAAGTTTATGGTGAAGGAACTTAGAATTCTTTTGGTTCCTACCCAACAAAGAAGAGAAAATGGCAATTTCTCAGAGGAAAAAGACAAGATGGTTAATATTGAGAAGCCAAAAACCACTTTGACCTATCTTTACCAGGCAGGCAGGTAAGAACATGTTTGTAATAAGGAAAAAAAATGTTGGATGAATGAGTGAATTGCTAAATAAATTAAAGATATCCTGGAAGCAGATAACATCATTTTGAGCTTATATCCTGGAAAGTTCCAGCCTTTTTTCTTTTCTCCTTCCATTAAGGGCGCCCTGAACTAATGGAGAAGATACTCATCAGTTAGCTGAAAAAAAAGAAAGAAAGAAAGAAAGAAAGAAAGAAAGAAAGAAAGAAAGAAAGAAAGAAAGAAAGAAAGGAAGGAAGGAAGGAAGAAAGGAAAGAAAGAAAGAGAAAGAAGGAAGAAAAAGAAAGAAAGAAACAAACAAACAAACAAACAAAGAGAGAACTGTGACTTTTCTGTCTACCTTTAGTTCCCTGCATTTCCTTAAGCTTTGTGTTAGGAGTATCTGCAGGTAATAGGTGAATGGTAACAAGAGACCCACAACTTGCCAATGTGCAGAGAATGAGACACTTTGCTGCCCTCAGTCCTAAATGGGATGCCTTCATCAACCTCTTCTCTCAAGGCTCAGGGACTTCCGCAGAGGCGGAGGCAGAAAGATGTAAGAGCCAGAGGTGATGGTTCTTGAACAGTTTTTCTGAGAACACTGGACTGGTGTACATATGAACTCACAGAGACTGTGGCAGCATGCACAAGACCTGCAAAGACTCAAGCCAGACAGGGTTCCAGAACTGAAAGGGAGAAGCAGACATAGGCTCCCACCACAACCAAGAAACTATCTGCAATTGATACCTGTGGGCAAAGGAAAAAGTAGTTTTCTTTGGTGGAGTCTCACTGGGTATATTAACCACACTTCAGGGTGAGTATCTTGGACAAGAGTAGTTGGCCAACACAAAAATGAACTCAATGATTTTTTTCTCTAATTTTTGTCTTATTTTGCTTAGTTTTGGGTACTTTTTGTTTTGTTGGTCTTTTTCTTGAATGTTTTGGTTTCTGTTTGAGTGTGGGAGGGTTGTTTTTATTTATTTGTTTTTGTTGTTTTATAAAGAGAGATTAAAAGAACATAAATTTGAGTGGGTAGGAAGGTAGAGAGAATCTGGGAAGACTTGGGTGAGGAAAAGCTGACCAAAATATATTGTACAAAGAACTTTTTTTCCAATAAATATGTATCTGCAAGTATATAATGATTTAACAGGAAAATAAATAATCTGGTAAATACAAAGTAAGATTATTTTTCTAAAATACGAAGCCCCCGATACATCTACAATGTAAGCCCTTGTGATAGAGGCACATCTGCAAGATATACGGTTATGAAAACATCTGCCTAAATAGTGTCTATCTCCCACTTTCACCAGCTGTGAAACTAAAAACAAATAAATTCTAAACATACATGCAATGCAATTCCTTCCACAGTGAAAAAAAAAACATTCAAATGCATTTTCTCGTCATAGATGTTAAGAATATTCTAGTGCCAGTGTATCCGAAATGTTAAGATAGACAAATAAGACATGGCATTTGCTCTTTGACAGTAGAGCATATAGTAGGAAATATGAGAACTTAAATAAAGAGAAATTGCCATGAGTGCTGCTTGAGGGAGTGTGGAAGAATTCACACCCCTTTGGTTTCAGTACATGCAGCTAATACCAAGTACTATGCAACTGTTACGTAGCACCAAAGTTCCATTAGTGCAAAGCCGGGACCTGCCAGCCAAAAAGAGTAAAATCTGCCTCTGGTGGCAGACTTGGCATTTTCTCCAGAGTTAATCCATTTTAGCAAGCCAATCTGCCTGGCCTCCAGAGTACCCACCAGGAAGACTGGTTTACCTTAAGCCAGCCTAAGGAGATAGCAGACCTAATTGGCTCCTTAATGAAATAATATATATTTTTCTTCCCAGAATTTCCATTCCCTAAATCAGACAGAAAGATGTCACATTGTCTCTTTCTTCCCTTCTGCTTTTTTTTTTTTTCTCTTCAATGCTAGACAGGACCGAGTACAGGTTCTCTGGCATTTTGGACTTCCGTAGTCTTTCTCTAAGCTCCCTGCCTGCTATGTGGCTGCATGCCTGTGTTATGACAGACATTCCTGTTACAGGCATGACTTTTTCTTTTTCTGCTCTATCTTCCTCCTCCAGGCAGTTTACAAGATTTATAACCTGTCTTCCCTGAGCTATTTCTTTAAATTCCAATAAATTGTCCTCGTGTTTACCTTTGAGTCCATTCTTAACTTCTTTTTACTAGTGAAACCAAGAATCCCCAGAGAAAAGCCCAATTTCTCTAGTACCATAACTATTCATTCATTCAAGCATAATTTTGAGCACTTACTATGTGTCAGATAGTTTATAAGTTACTATGGTTTTAGTAGTCAACAAGAGAGATACGATTTTGCAGAGTTTACATTGTTGTGACTAGAAAGAACAATGAACAAAGCAAGTAAATGAAGTTCTGTCAGGGTAAGACTAGCTTGGTGAAGACATGAAAGTCTGGAGAAAAGAGTGCCCATGAAAGGCTTAAAGAAGTTAAGTTCTCAGCATATGACAACAGGGTAAGGAAGTCATCCCAGCAGGGGTAGCAAAGTGCTCGCGCTGAGATACCAGCAAGTTCAAAGGTCATAGCAGGAAAGCTAAAGGACCAGGGAAGGGAGAACAGGAAAACCATATCATAGTAGAAGCAGTGATTGCCATATCATATAAAATATTGTAGAAAACAAACTCAACCAACTAACCAACCAACCAACAAAAAACCTGAATAAAGACTCTAGATCCTATTTTAAGGAAAATGCGATAAACATAATTTGAACAAGGAATCAATATGAAATGTGCTTATAAAATTTATTTGGAATACAACAGAGCTAGTAAGTCAGAGAGGAATGTTTATTGAAGATACGGTAACACGGGGCTTCATTTGAAAAAGTATAAAATCCAGGTAAGGGGGTCTATCTGAGTCCCAGGGACAATGGGGTGGAGACCAATGAGATGGCAGAGAGAACTAACAGGCATTTTTACCTGTAGACAAGCAAACCTACAAGCAGAATATCCAAAGCCCAAGACCTTTTAAAGTTTGCCAAAAAAAAATGTTTTTTCTATTTAAAAAGTGTGGTTTTTCTCTTGTTTTGTTGTGAAAGATGAAAGCTTTAATTCTAACCAAAAAAATAACAGATTGTCTTAAAATATAGAAACATAGAATGTTGACTCCAGAAATCTTTGTTTAATAAAATATTTCCGTAGTTACTGTAGAAGCCTAGCCTGTAGTGGCCACCTAGAAAGCACCGAAAAAATGAATTTCATTCAGATTTACATAATGTGTAATTATGTCAACTGGTCAGTTACTGTTTTTAGTGTATTTAAATTTTTATCTTATTTTCTGTGCCTGAGTGTTTATCCTGCTGTGTCTGTATGCCATGCATGAGCCTGGTGCTTGTGTAGGCCAGAAGAAGGGGTCAGATATGCTGGAACTGGAGTTGCAAATGATTGTGAGTTAGCCCCCCAGTGGAAGGGCACCCAGGGATCTTAAGCACTGAGCCATCTGTCCAGTCCAGGTGTACATTATGTTTAATTTATTTTAATAAACTGGTAAGATGGCAATCTTAAAAGGAATTCTGTCAAGACTTAGAAGGTTGTTGAAAGGGGTCTCTCACCAAATGGCCACAGTGATACTCTGAATAGAAGAAATATTCAGAAATGGACTATGCCACCCCAGGTCAGTCGGCCTGTGATGGTTGGAAGGAAGACACAGAAGCGCCTAGCGCTGACACCACTACAATGGGCAAAGGTGTGACGGAGAGATAGGAACTATGGAGTGCTTGGTGGAGATATGGGAGAGAAAGCAAAGCCTAGGAGTGCGTACACTGTAGAGAAAGGTGGAACTGGAGACTCCATGGTGGATATGAGGAGCCTCACAAACTCCTGAGTCCATGGATACGTGCTGTCCTGGGCTGCAGTCAAGAGCCATGTCTGTGCCCATGATCCTGCCGCAGCTGCAGTCTGTCAATATCTGTCTGTGGCTTGAGTTATCACCTAAGGCCATCAGGTGGAGTGTGGTCTGGGCTGCCACGGGGGACATGCTGATCTGAGTGGCTTGTTTTACCATCTGGGGCCATATTGACATCCTATGGTCCATGATGCCGCCAGGGGCCACATCTGGGTCCATGGTCCTGGGATCTCTGTTGAAGTCCCAGGCCTGTATGATGACTAAAGATCATGCAGATGTCCATGGTCTACAAAGCTTCCTGAAGCACTGTGCTGAGCTGGTTCTGCCCCTTGCTGGCTACCACACTCAGGAGAGCTGACCACATCCCCTGCCTTGCCTGGGCAGCACAGTAGAGATGACCCTGACGACAGGGGAGCAGGTGGACAGAATTGCCTGCTCTCCCCTCAATCTGGCATGATCAAGGGAGAGATGCCTTCATTTTCCACCTGGCCCCTTGACACCTACAACATAGCAGAGGGCTGGCTGAGAGGCCCTAAGAACGGGATACATGGCCACACCCCTCCAAGGTGCTGCCACAGTGTGGAGAGATGGCCATGGACCTTACCTGGGCAGCACACTATAACTGACCCTAGTGGAGAAGGGGCCTAGTGAACTGGCCCTGAAGGCACGAGAGTGAGAGACATGAGCCTGCATCTTGCTGCCTGTGGCATACCCTGGTGGTGTGGGTGCAGGAGGGCTGGTGTGCTGACCAACTCAGCTACCACTCAGGCCCAGATCCAGGGCTTTGAGTTGGCCCAACCCAACATCTACCCCATCTATGAAATGGTGGAGTTCATGAAGAGCCTAGTTATCCAGTATCTCCATAACACAGGGCAACAACAGGATGTCTGAGAGGAGTCGTGGTGAGGATCCAACACTGATATTGTAACAACCTTGGGGCCTCAAAACAGACCAGTGACTCATTGCAATGAACATTGGCAAGTAAAATGTGTACTGTGTGGCAAAAGGGTATACTTTGTGACACAGTTCAACTTCTATGACAAGATTTTTTTCTATTTTATCTTTTTTTATTTTGTAGGGGATGTTGCAAGGGTGGAGGACAAATATGAACGGGCTGGGAAAGGAGCAGGATTGGGATGCATGATTTGAAAGTCACAAAGAATCAACTTTTTAGTGTTAAACAACTCTTTTAAAAATTAAAAAAAAACAAGACTGTCTACATTTTTTAAAAAAGGAAGAGAAAATAAAGGAGAAAAGAACAAAATAAAAAGAAAGAGAAAGAAAAAGAAAGGGACTATGAGAACCTAACGGAAGCAAGGCTATATGGAAGGCTGTATGGTGTCTTCATATAAGCTCCGCCTTCATTCTGAATCAAACAGGAGCTTTTAACCAATATCAAAGCTTGAGTCAGATCACCTATTATTACATGAAAGGCACCCTGGTTTCTTCTGACAATGATTCTTACTGGGACATAACTGAGGTGGGATTAGAAAAACTGTATGGTATTTGCCAAAATGAAAGAATAAAATAAAGATGGGATGAATGATAAAGCCGTTTACATGGGAAGAAGTGAGACATGACTTGTCTCTCCCTTTTTATTTTTAGGTGGCAGGTATGTGTATGTGTACCAGTGTATGCATGTCTGTGCCCATGCATATTTATGTCTTTACTGCTTATGAACTTACATAAATGTGCCAACCCGTACACAGGAATAGATTGAGCAAAGGGCGACATTGGATATCCAACTCTGTAACTATCTATCTATTTATCTATCTATCTATCTATCTATCTATCTATCTATCTACCTACCTACCTACCTATCTATCTATCAAGACAGTGTCTTTCACTGAAACTAAATATCACTGTTTCTTCTAAGCTGGCTGCCCAACAAACTCAGAATCTATCTTTCTCCATTTCCTAGTGCTGGGGTTACAGACATGACTGGCCATGCCTGTCTTTAGTATTGATATAGGGCAGCAAAGGCTTTTACTCATTGAGTCATGTCCATTCATGATGTGAGGCCTTTAAGAACATAACATTAATAGGAATCTGTGGCTGATTACTTACGGATAGAGAGAACAAACTCTTATGAATAACTCAGACTTACAGCTACTTCACTACAAGGGTGCTAGCACCTCTCAGCAGCGGAGGGTAATGAAGAAAATGTTTGCTAAATTGATTCAAAATGTGAAATTTCTAGAGTATACCTAAAATGTACCATCAATGAAGTTTTGTACAAATTGTTTAAATATTATGTCGCTCATTTATAAAACAAAGGCAAATGTCATCTACTCAGTTTGGTTCAAGGACTAACTTAAAGCAAACATAACAATGTGGTTTCTAATTTTAAAAGTATTTTACATTTATGCATGTTAAATAAATTAGGAATCATAATTTTAGTATTGAACTATCTTTAATCAACTACAAACATGCAAAATGCATCAGCAAAACTCACCAGAAAATGTGCTTCTCTCTGTTAATAACTGTCATGAATGTTGTTCAGGACAATTTCTTCCCTTAAAATGTTTGATATACACAGGGGTCTTTTCTGAGACTGATTCTCCAACTAAGGACCATTTATGGAGATAACCTAGAACCCCTGCTCAGACATAGCCCATGGCAGCTCAGTGTCCAAGTGGGTTCCCTAGCAAGGCAAACAGGGACTGTCTCTGGCATGAACTCAGTGGCAGGCTCTCTGATCACCTCCCCCTGAGGGAGGAACAGCCCTGCCAGGCCACAGAGGGAGACAATGCAGCCAGTCCTGATGAGACCTGAGAAGCTAGGGTCAGATGGAAGAGGAGGAGGACCTCCCCTATCAGTGGACTTGGAGAAGGGTAGGGAGTAGATGAGGGAGGGAAGGTGGGATTGGGAGGGAATGAGGAAGGGAGAAGCTACATCTGGAATACAAAGTGAATAAACTGTAATTAATATAAAAATACAAATTAAAAAAATAAAATTGAATTACATTTTAAAAATATGACAATAAAATGTCTCCTAATAATATTTTCAAGAAAAAATGTTTATATATATATATATATATATATATATATATATATATATATATATATATATAACTACAAGGCATATAAGACAAAATGTTTGTTATATTTTAAGCTTTGTTAAATTGATACCAACCAGTCGAATACACCTTGTTTGTCTGTTTAAAAAAATGTTTGATATCATGTTTTTATTATGGTCATAGAAAATCCATTTTTAAAAGCAATGGATTTGTTTTATAAAAATAAAACTAAAAGAGCAGTCAGATTCAGTCAATAAAGTTCAGGCAGTAAAGGCATGAACAATGTTCTTATCTTAATTGTCTCCATGTTGTCAGCATTTGCTTTCAGAAAACTAGAGGGAGATGGAGATCTACGCATGGAAGCCAGTTGTATTGATAATGAGAAATAATTCTTTCAGCCTGACTATGTAGTTGGTCACACAACTTGAAACCTTTTTCTTAGTTTCAATTTCATCCATTAGGATAGTATTCCTTTATATATTCAGTCTTAAATAATTTTCCTCAACACATTAGGCATGCATAAAGTTATTACCCGAAATGCACTTATTGGTGTAATATGTATTCTTTTTATGCCTATTTATTTTAAATGAATACTCTGTATTAACTTTTGTTTTTCTTTTATTCTTTATACATTGTAGAAATAAAACTTGATACCTCATCTGTGCAGTGTTATGTATGAGGATACAAGAGAAAAAAAATCATACTAAGCTGACTTATTCTATCTTGGAAGAACATCATTGAGGTATATTGTTAAGATTTGGACCTGATAAATATATTTGTGTTTATACTTAGCTTATGACCTATGTCTGTTCCCTGATCTAGGACCAGGACTTCAAATACATTGTCAGTGTTTTTCAAACTTTCTAATGACTCTTTAATACAGATCTTCATGTTGCAGTGACCCCCCAATAATAAAATTATTATTGTTGATAAAAAAAAGTTCAGGCAGTAAAGGCACTTGCTATCAAATCAGACTGTCTCAGTTTCATCCTAGGATTCACATGGTGCAAGAAGACAGCCAACTCGTCCTACAAGTTGCCCTCTGACCTCTACATGTGCACTGTGAAACTGCACATCCAAGTGATAAGAGTAAACAAACACACACAAAGTAAATAAATGTGATTTTAAAACACTGGGAACTAAAACTGTGTACTCACATGAGAATAAGAACAAAGCTGCGAGTCTTATTCTAAACGAATACTGTATAACAGGGATAATCACAGCTGAATATAGCAATAAAAAAAATCAAGATGAGCATGGCAGTGTGTATTTCAGACACGGAGAGAAGAAAATTCCAAAATGGAGGTTAAGCATGACTATATAATGAATTCAAGGTCTACCTGGTTAATTTAGCAAGAGACATCAAGATATCTCTGTAATGGAAGGCTTCCCTAGCATGGGTGAAAGCCCTGGGTTCAATCCCCACTGCTCAAGAAACAAAGGTAATCATCTATTTTG
>REGO01000046.1:4476831-4505680 GCA_010120015.1 Rhombomys opimus | reverse complement strand
GTTGACTTAATTAATTCAACATATTGGGTAAAACATTTCTTCCTACTTCTTGACACAATACAATGCTGGCTTTGAAAATTACCTGTAGCCTAATTCCTCTGTGAAATTATTTCATTACTATCCACTACCTATGTTATGTGATAGGGTTAGGATATAGTATAATCAACTATAGTTTGGTAACATGATTAACAATTGTAATTACTCATGAAAATTTTTCCCATAATAACAAACAAAACACAGAAATCCCCAGAAAACAGCGCTGGATATGGTGTTGCAAGCCTGTATTCCCAGAACTGGGGGAGAAAGAGACAGGTAGATCTCTATGAGTTTGAGGCTGGCCTGGCCTTCAATGAGAGTCCAGGACAACCAAGGCTACATAGAGAAAACCTGCCTCAAAAATAAAATAAAAAAAATAAAATAAAATAAAAAAGAATCATCAAACATTCTAACCTTTCATTTTTTTGGATTCATTTTTCTAAAGACTGACTTAAACGTGCAAGAAATATTCTGGTAATAAGATAGACATTATGGAAGACTCAAATGGGAATACATAAAACAACACTCTAATTCATGATACCTACAGCAAAATTCTATATTAGAAATTTAGATGAAAAAATCCCATTTGAAACAAAAAAACCATAACATTAGCTTAAGCCAATCACTAGCTACATCATTTTCAAGATGAAAATAATTTTTCAATGCTTTTCTTTGAAAAAAAATGATCTACATAATATTAGGCACTGTTTTATTCTTTAGTGATTTCATGATCTAGTGGGGTAATAGCAAGCACTAATGGGTTTTACCCTTGTCCTAAAATTTTGTGAGACACTTTCTTTTTTAGTGCCTAAAACCATCTTGAGGCAACAGTAAAATATTCTTAGTGGCAATGATTAGGAAGAAAAGAGAGAATGGGATATAAAATGGAAATGAGTCAAGGGCAGGAGGAATAGCAAGAAGTACAAACTTGAATTCCCTCTCAGGCTTTTCGGTGGAATTCCACACTTTTGTGCAGGCCGCCATTTTTTCCTTGCTATTGTGGAAAATGTGTAAAAAATAATGTTGATTTCAAATACACATATATGGATTTTATAGCAAAATTGGTCTGGTTTTACCAGTCATTTTGTTGTTGTTGTTGATTTGTTGTTGTTTGTTTTGCTTTGTTTTCAAGACAGGGTCTCTCTGTATAGTTCTGATTGTACTGGAACTCATCTCTAGGCCAGGCAGGCCTTGAGCTCCTGCCTCTGCCTTCCAAATGCTGGGATTAAAGGTATGTGCCACTACCCCGCTAGGTTCTGGTTTCACCAGTCTTATGGACATAGCTGACCTGGGAATTCATGGTTTTTAAAGAACAGGCTTTTTAATAGAATATCCCAGAACATTTTCTAATAATCCATTTCTTTCTCAAGTAAACACTATGTATTTTAGATAAGTAGAATTCTATGTATCTTAAAATGTCACATAATATATGATAATGTAGTTTATTAGTATATCAGATACATTTGATAAATTTAACTCTCGAAGCATTTTCTTCTCTAAGTTGTAAATTCTAATTACTTTTAAGATAAGCAGTGCTCCTCAAAAGGTCGAAAAGGCAGTATAACCAATATCACTTGCTTTTGTTGAAATTGGCATTGATTAATTAGGTCTTCTAAATGAGGCCTTTCTTTGGAGTAGTCTGGCCAGGGATAACCTCAGATATATATGTTACAACAGAAGGGGCTGATACAGTTAGCATCTCCCAGGTCTCTCTCGCATCCACTTTAGCCAGCATAGTATGGCTTACTTTGTATTTTCTATTAGCCTCCTATCTGCCATATTCTTGAAATGACATGGACAACAAGGGAGTAACTGAAAGGAACCTTCAATAATGTGACTCAAGGCATATGTGTATACAACGTTGAGGCCCCAAGGAAAGAAGTGATAGCTAAAGTTTGGAATAAAAAAATATTATTTTGCAGGTGCCAGGCAGTGTATACTTAACAAAAACAGCAAACTCACTTTGCCTTTGAGACCCTATGTCATTTTTATTACTCAGGTAGCCCTTATGGCCCAGACCCAGTGAATTTATCTGGTTTCACATCTGAATGCCAAAGAGCTGGGAAGAGACTACCGAAATAAATAATCATTTGAAATAGGAAGAAAACAAAAGCAAACAACACCAGAGAAACTTTTAAAAGAGCTGATGAGGCCAAATATCAAACAAATGTAAGCAAGTAAGTCCAGAAGCCAGCCTTGATGAGACCTGATAGACTAGGGTCAGATAGAAGGGGAGGAGGACCTCACCTATCAGTGGACTATGGAAAGGGCATGAGGAAGAAGGGGGGGGTGGAACTGGGGGGAGATCAGGGAGAGGGCTGCAGTGGAGCTACAAAGTGAATAAATTGTAATAAATAAATGAATAATGAATAAATAAATAAATAAATGTAAAGCTATTCTACTCTAAATGATTTTCATGACACATTCAGACAAAGACTTTAAATATCTTACGTAAGATTGGTAAAGGGAAGAGAAATTTTTTGTTTTAGAAACAGTAATGACACATTTATTGTATTTACTCTTATTATTAATTATTACGAACTAGGATCACTATGTGTATCTCAGGCTTGTCTTTATCTATCTATCTTTATTTATCTATCTATCTATCTATCTCAGGCTTGTTATCTATCTAGCCTGTGCTGAATCTCAAATTTATAATCCTCCTCTATCAGACTCCTGAGTATGTTAGGTTGAAGGCACAGAGCAACAAAAGCTTATTTAGAGGAAATAGAAAATGGACATGAAAAAGAAAATGTAATATTTTTCATTTACTTACTTTCATTTTATGTGCATTGGTGTTTTGCCTGTATGTATGCCTGTGTGAAGGTGTCAGATCCTCTGGAACTGAAGTGTTCAGACAGTTCTGAGCAGCCATGTGTGTGCTGGAACTTGAACCTGGGTCCCCTCAGAGAGCAGTCAGTGCTCTTAACCCCTGAGCCATCTCTCCAGCCTCTAACATCCAATATTCTTACATGTAATTTATACTCATTGGATTTTGAAAGAAAATAGGTAATAGACATAAAAAGTGAAAAGTATTAAATTAAAAAAGTAGTTGAAGGAAATTATTAAAGATACAACAGAAACCAGAAAACACTAACTTAGAAGTAGTAAGGAAACAGAAATATATTAAATTAAACTCCACAGGGGTTCTAGAAGACAGAAAACTGTAGAGAGTTATTATCTTAGGATCAGTGATGAGAATTATTGAGCATTTGGAGGAAACACACACACACATCCTTACGTGAAGCACACATCCTGTCTCCCAACACGATGGGCTTGCGGCGTAACTTTCTCTGGAAGCTTCTGTGGATGCATTTCTTATTTCCAGAGTTTTGAAAATTTTATGACGCCATGCTTTCATCTGTATAAAGTTCTAATTTTTTTCTAGGATTATGAGTGAGGTTTTCAAATACAGCCAGTCATCTATGTTCTTCAGTGGCTGAGAGCCATTTCTGCCTAGCAGAGCCTCTCTCATCACCGCGGTTTCATTTGCTGTATCTTTGTTTGGTATTCTGCTTCCGGGTTGGTGCCGATTCTCTGATTTTTTTTTCTATTCTTTTATCTCTGCTCTCCTATCAGTTCATTCTACACACTGTGATATTTCTTCAATTTTTCTCAACCTTCAATTTAAAAAAAAAAACCATATCATTATTTGTTTTCTATAGCATCTCTTCTTCACAGAGGGTCTCCTTGTTATAATACCTTATTTTCAGCTATTTGAGGACACGAGTTACAATTGTTTGGCTTTTTTTTTTTTCCTGTTCCTGGCTTGGTCTCTTCAGATTGGTCCATTTGGTTCAGATGTATCCTTACGTTTCTGCCTTTACTTCAAAGAATTTCTTCAAATAACTGTGGATATTGGCTTTCTATTAACACTGAAGAGTATGGGGAGGTAGCAGAGAGCAAACTGGAGGTTAAGCATGCTGAGAGGGACTGAGGTGTGTTGGTCGTTATTTCTCACTGTTGAGTGTTCTAACAGAGACGCTTCAATGTGTCTCCAGTGATGTGCCAAATGCTATTATTTCCAGAGGGTTTTTATTTTCATTCTCTTTCTATGGATAAGTTTATCAAGATACACCCAAAATACAACTGCAGTCCTTCCAGAGTTGAGGAAGAGTTGACTGGCCGTGTCAGAGGCAATTCCAACGAGGACTCTAAATGTATCCTACATTAAGATTCTGTACCTGTTTTCCATTTCTCCAGCTGTAAATGTCTTAGCCTTTTCAGAAACAGATGGGCCCTAACGCTACGTTCCTAGTATTAGGTGATGCCAGTGGAATTCTTGCGTGTTCCTTCTGGTGCTAGGATACATTTCAACCTTATTTGGGTTTTAAAGTCAATTATGACTTAGCATGTGTTGAAACACAAAAGCTTACTAAAATGTCATCCCACATATATTCACTGCTGTATGTCTTTACTAATTTTATCATTTCATCTCATTTTTATGGAACGTTAGGAGGAAGAAAACGTAATAATAATCTTGACTTACCATGTTCCCATTAAGGGAAAAAACATTACAAAGTTGTCCACACAAATCTGTGTCCACAACACAGATTACATGCTTAGATGCCAGCAGTTAAAGCAGTATCTTCAAGTGAGTTAAAATGAAACCTCAGTATCTTAAAATAAAACATCACCTAGGAAAACATCTGCAGATTTCCAAAAGTTAAGAAGTGTATGCAGACATGACACCTTCACTAGGACAATGCTAGTTCTACTTACATAGAAAAAGGAGAGAACTCAGTTTTCTCTCAGAAGATGACATAATCAAGAGTGAACATGAAGTTGAATAAAAAAGCCACAAATTTAATTTTATGCACATAAATAGAGAAAATCTTACTCTTTCAAAATAACAATAAAATCTGTAGCATAACTAAGAAGAAATCTGTGACACATTTCACAGACAGAATTAAAAATAATGAATAAACAAAAATGAGATTGTTTTTGAGTAATACAATAATACTACTGTCACATTATTTTTATTCTTAATGATTATGTTTAAAAATGGTGGCTCAGTGGTTAAGAGTACTGGATTCCCTTCCAGAAAACCTAGATTCTATTCTGAACATGACAGCTCAGAACTGTCTGTATCTTCAGCTCTAAAGTATCTCATGACCTCTTCTGGCATCCATGGACACCAGGCACAAGTTTGGTGCACAACAAAAATCTGAGCAAAACACCCATAGGCACTAAAATTAATTCCTAACTATTTCTTTAAAAAATTAATGATTTCCAATTTCATAGAATATGATAAGATCTGTATATTCAAGGGCAGAACAACTTTAGAATACCTGAAAGTTTTTTGAGTCAACAGAGAACACAGTTTTTAAAACCGTTCCTCTGTCTCTTGTGAGGATAATGTTGTTGAACTCAGTCGAAGCCCAAAAGGCTTTTAGATGACTATGGTAGACTTTGGCTAACATATCAGCATATTCTTGGGCCCTCAGTAATTATAGCAGCCTTTGTACAAGACTACAAATCAGCCATTGGGCATACATGTAGGAAAAGCAATCTGCTGCCTTTCAGTCTCAACACAGTTTCAACTATAATCATTGCAAAGGTTAAAATGTTTTGGCTCTCAAATATCTTTCTCAATACCTTAGAAAGTCTCTTAGGTTATTTATTTGTATCATCACCTACTTTACTACTTTAGTAGTGTCTTTTAATTCCAATTTTTATGTCTTGGTGATATCTAATTATATTCCCTCAATTTTTGTTCATATTATTGATTATGGTTATGCTACCATAAGTTTGTGTAGCAGACACAGTGTAGTACTTCTCAAAAGTTCTCTTTTCAAACGTTTCTTCCATTTTATTCCACTTTGGATATCTTGGTTCATAGAAAGATAATGGCTTGAGCCCTTGGACGTTATCTAGATTATGTAACTCCATGGTGCAATAGCCATTGTGTGGCGTCAATATGTAAATGATGTTTAAAAAACTTCGACCAGCAACTTCTTTTAAAAATGTGTTTCTCCTTCCTGTGTCAATTGCCCTCTACGTTACCAAATCTATCAAAATTTTTCTGTGTTTCCTGGCTAGCCAGGAGCTGATACATCTTAATTATTGACCTTGAAGACAGCAACTGGGAAGTTGCAGATGATACTTGTGTTAGAATCTGCTCCTCATGTTCATGTAACACCTCGTTATTTACATCCGTTCTCCAAGTTCATATATTTGATTTTGTTCTTTTTATTTTTTATTTGTTTTATTTTAGGTTCACTTATGATTTGTCATTCAAACCATGCTGCCTTTGAAGCTTTAAAGGATGCTAGTATTGGTGTCCTAATCAGGTTATTATGTATGCAAAAGTTCATTGCAAGAAGGCATTTTTGGGTCTTGTGATTTCTTTGATTTCTTTTGTTGTTAAAAAGATGGCCCAACTCTGTAAAGGAAAAATTATAAAAGGGACCGAGCAGTCTTTTTTGGTGTTACATCTATTTCTGAGTTTTACCTTTACTTTTGATTTCACTTCACAACTTTCAAAGAGTGTGAATATATTCAAAGTATTTTCATGTATGTCTGCAAGAGCAGAAAATAAATGACCTTAATCTAGGTTCTTTTCTTTAGATGGAACTCAAAATCATATCACTCAAGAAATGGTGAAAATTTATATTCATCATGAAAAAACTACAAGGGGATTTCCCAAGAATTAGTTTATTAATTGAGAATTTGTCTACTATTTACAGAGACAACACAACCTTTGAGAGTATATAAAAGTGATTCAAGGCAATTCTGGGGCTATACAGATCTGACTGGCCATTGCTGCACATAGTGACATCAAAGATAGTGCTGCTGCTGATGGCCATGTCTGGGACCTTAGACCTACTGCAGCTAGGGTCTGTGTTAATGTCTGTGGTCTGAGTTACCACCAAAAGCCATGTGGATTTTCCCCGGCTACACTGCAGCCTGAACCCAAGTCAATATCAGTGGACTGTGCTGCTTCTGGGGTCTATGCTGATGAGGGTGGACTCCAATGCCACCTGAGGCCATATTCGTATCCATGGTCTGGGCAGCCTTGAATGCTTTGTCTGGGTGCAGGATCCTACTGCAGCAGGGATCTGCATGATCTGTGCTGTTACCACAAACTGTATGGAGGCCCACGATCCACGCTCCTGCTGACTGTAAAGAGCAAGGAAGCCAACAAAAGAACAAAACAAACAAACCATCAAAAAACATTCTAGACTGGAAGCCACCAAAGAGAACTATTAAAAACTGTGACAGAGATGCTGAAGTGAGCTCTCCACTGTTGATGGCTTCTGCCAGAAGTGTGTGTGGGGGGTACTCAGTTCTATTTAATGAACAGGTCACTGAGAGTTTGACCATGCTACAGTGAGTACATGGACAACACAAATCAGGCTTTGTGTGTGTGTATTGGTGGGGGGGGATCACAAGTGTGGTGGCAGATGGGGGGCAGATGGGGGGCAGATGGGAAAGGATTAGGAAAGAATTGGGATACATGATGTGAAGCTCCCAGAGAGTTGTGTGGGGGAAAAATTATTCAAATGTGTAATATTTTCATTGCTAAAATATAAGCTCTGTCATGCACACTTCCTACAGACACTTGTTCAAAGGACATTATGCTATATCTAAGTCTTTACAGGGAGCGCTTCCACCTTGTGATTTAAGTACCATGTCTTTGCTGTTGGATATTGTCTTTTAGAGAGTGTATCTTCTTAATTTTAAATCTGTTTCCAATCAGAACCAAGTCAACCAATGCATGATATTAATGAGCTCTAAAACAGACTGGAGGTGTATCTGGCTTTTCCTTCTATCTTAAGTGACCAATTGCTGATGAACTTGAAATATTACATAACAAACTACTGCATTTTCCGCCTACATTTTGTTTCTTTAGTCTAAACCTCGAAAATCAGTATATCCCTATAATGCCATTTTATCTAAGTGGAAGAAAAGAGAGACTTTTGAATATTAGATGTAGCACTATCCAAAATATTTGTAGTAGCTGCATTAATTTATATTTTATCTCTACGTGATTATATAGTCTCTCTTATATGTTAGTTAGACAAATGCTTTCCTCTTTAAAAAAAAATACACGGACTGTGTTCTTTTCTAAGTTCTGTTTACTTACCCTGAAGGTTGACATGCAGAGCAGGTGTGGAGTGGAGAGATCAGCCGTTTTCAAAGGGCATGGTGGCAGCTGGGAAGATTGGGTTTCTTGCACTTTATACCTTGTGATGTCTGTTGACTTTAAACCACTGAGCCACTTTTTCTGACAATATGCTCTGTCCCATTAATTTCCTCCTTAGCCAATGAATTAAGGAATGCATTATTTTCCTTACAACTCAAAATAACTTAATTAGTTTCCATGAGATGCAATGACAGAAATATTTTTGCTTATGAGGAATAAAGTTTGAACATGAAACACCGTAAAGGGAAATGAGAAGAAAACACTATTTTCCTTCTTCCATATCACAATCCAACACATCACTCAAAATGGCTTCTTTACATTCTCTTTGCCTTTCTAACATTCTTTTGGGGAATTTATTAATCATCTCACTATGATTTTTAAATAATCATATTTCAGGAGACAAAAGGAAGAGTAGCCATAGTGACAATTACTGACTCAGCATTCTTGCAAACTAGACCAGGTAGGGTGACTGGACAGATAAAATCTTTTGTTTCTTTCCTTGTCCATTTGGTATAGCCAAATGCCCAGTGCAAGCAACAGGAAGCATGACATAGAAAAAGAAATGAAAGCAGAAAGATCTTATAAACGTTTATAAGAGAGGACAGTGGAAAGAATGGGACTTGAAGTGCACATAGTAATTGTACAGCACTAGACGGAAAGAGGATGTAGTGTCACCTTAAAGTCCGGGCAGAGGAGTGTACGTGTGTAGTGCTAAGAGGACTAATATGATTTACTAAAGGTATAACAGGGCTTCAGGAAGGGGAGAGCAGGAAAGACTGAATGATTTGGAGTAGCAAGGCAAAAAGAAATCTGCACCAATTTCAACCAAGAAAAGTAATTTAATTATATATCACAGGCTACTGAAAAATCAGATCTTGAAGACACCACAGTCAAGTCAAAATGATTCCATAATCCTTTGCTGTTGTTCGCCTCTTGCTTTATTTTTTTTAACAATTTCCAGGATTTGACTATAGTACTAAAAGGCTTGAGGAACTGTCCATTAAAGTTTTGTACAACGTACTGTTTTATCTTTGAAAAACCAATGTCTTGTGTTCACATTCGTATCATATTAAAATGATATGAAATGGAGATCTTGCACATTTAAAATAGTTGTTTGTTTAAAAAGGTTTTAGCAAACCAGAATACAACAATTTATTTTAAAATGCATGCACATGCCAAGCTGAGCAGCAAACTTCATTAAAATTTAATTTATAATTTTAAAAGGTTTGGTTATGAGATAGAAACATTAGATTCTTGACCAAATGTGTTTTAAATGATGAAAATTAAGTTGTGTTGACAAGATTTTTATTATAAAATTTCCAAAATAAATATACAAAAGCAACCACAGTTTATCAAATAAGTAACAGTAAGCCTTCTAGCTGCGCTCTTCAGAGACACACAACTGAAGAGGCCGCTGGCAAGCAGGGTCTGTAATTTCACATCTAATAGAATGAAAGTAAACCTTCATTTCCACAGGCACTGTTTAAGACAGGACGACACCAAAAGGCTTTATCTCAGAATCAATGGACATGTAAAAGAAAAGCCTGCTCTCATTAAGAAGATAAGTAGATAGACCGCCTATATTTTTAGTAGTTCTATTTTATTTGTTGCTTTTTATCATATTCATATATAAAAGGGATTTTAAGGAAAAATAGGCTTCTCACATGAAATAACATTCATCACTGTAAAAGAAAATATTTTAATAGCTCTATGAATAATATTAGAGAGAGATAAACTATCTTACTTATTTCCCGATATTTGGTCTGGTCATTTAAATTTTTTCTACTACACCAGAATACTGGTGTAAGATGAGGTATAAGAATGTTCTGCTTTGAAAAAAAAATGACAGATAGTTGAATATGTATAGTCCTTGAAAAAATTTACTATCTTCATATTAGAGTTCCTCAGGAAAATATTGTTCTATTAACTCAACATTCTTCAGTCTTGTCCAGTATCCACTCAGACGAGAATCCACTGATTCATTTCATCCTGGTTGAGAATCTTAGCTTATAGAAGTCAGAACTTTTTGTTGTTCTTGTTGTTTTGTTTTTGTTTTTCTTTGGGACAGGGTATCTCTGTGTAGCCTTGTAGACCAGGCTGGTCTGGAACTCATAGAGATCCGCCTGCCTTGCTAGACTTGTCAATTAATTTTTTTAGAGTTTCATGTCTAGGAGTGAGGAGTCCAGAAAGACAAAAGATGACAATGATTATACTGAATTTCTTATTTAAAACAAGAAAGGGTTATATAAAGATGCTCATTGCAAATTACCCTGCCATGTCCTCATCTTATTATGCCCATAATCAACGTGTGATGAAACATGGAACCGACAGCCATGCATTTATAAATGGCCTTGACCAAGGTGGTCCATAGCTGAATCCTTCTCAGCAAAGGCCATGAGTACTTCCAACCATCCACTCTTCTTATTCAGCATAGCAATGTGACCAAAAGCGACTGCTGAGCCCCACCTCCCCACACAGCAGTCATTTCAAAGGTCCTTGTGACTTACTTCAAGTTCCTTTTGAAAGGCCAGTTCAGTCCAGCATTTCTTCATTGCATACAAAGAAACTCACAATTGATTATTTAAAGTCCTTTGAAGCATGTTCCTGTTTTATTGCAAATGCATGAGAACCTTTAGTAAGTTAATGTTACCAGAAATCAAATAAAAGAGATCAAGATAGTTATGTTGATCATCTAAGGGAAGAATTTCAGTTTGGACACCTGTGCTCATAAAATAGTAGTGTTCCTTGCATTAAAAATGACATTGTATATTGACTAACGCTCTTAAAATATAGAATTTAAAAAACCTCTGAGTCTTAAAGAGCTGAAGGAATGCTAACTTTAGCTCAAACTTAATTCAGTCCTGACAACAAAATATGAGGGCAACAATTTTAAAGATAATTTGTAAGGACTGCTTAAAGAAATTCCACTTGTGTTTAATCAAAATATGCTTCTTAAAAAAATTAAATATTTGACCTACATTCTACTTCAGGATGTTTGCATTTGGTCAACTAAAGAGTTGAAATCAATGATTCATTTTCAAGGGGACTTGAGACTGCCGTGCAATTACAAGATTGAGAAATAGTTGTGTATTTAAAGAAAATTAAGCGCATCAGCAAGTAAATTAAAGTCATTTTAAATATTTTTATTTTCTCATAAATTCACATTGCTAAGATACATGAGATGGCATATCAAGCTAATAAAAATATCATCCTGTTTTTAAAGTTTCCCTGAAAGAAATTCCCATTGAAGAGGACCATTCGAATGAACTTCCTCGGTGTGACGTTTTTCACACTCCAAGCAAGTTAAAAATATATTATTTCTCTATATACAGGGATCCATATAGGCAGTGTATTAAAGGACTGCCATATAATAGTGCAAAGGACCTTGTATATGTCCAATGAAATTGCTGAAATAAATTGTATATGAACCTTGGAAGTAGTACCGCCTAACTAAAAAAAAAAAAAAAAATCCCATTATTTCATACCACTCTCCATAATTACTGTAGTCCAAATCATGGCTATGTGCAATGTTCAGTTATTTTCCAGTGTGCTTCCAACTATGCCTACTTTGCCTGCTGACAATTTAACACATCCTTTCAGAACCTAAAGATATAATGAGTAGTATCACCTAAGACAAGGTGTTTGTTCTGTAAGTTCACCTTGGGATATAATTCATCTCCTACCTCTAAGAAAATGTTAGCAACTAATCTAAAATTAAAAAAAAAGAACTCTCCTGAAGAACAAACCATTCTAGTATGTATTATATTATTATCATTTAAAGGTCTAAATGTTCTATAGCAGTGTTTCTCGGCCTTCCTAATGCTGACCCTTTAGTAGCGTTCCTTGTGTTGTTGTGACCCCCCAACTATAAAATTATTGTGTTGCTAGCTCACAGCTGTAATGTTGCCTGCCACTGTTGTGAGAGGCAAGGTAGAGATAGGCAGGCTATCTGGCAGGCAACCCCCACAGGGGTTGAAACACACAGGTGGGGAGCTGTCTGCAGGTGCAGTCATCTTAAAACAAGGCTCACAGGATGTTTTCATCCTCATGTCTGGGCAACACTCAGCCTTGAAACGGCTCAGTCTACCTTTTCAACTAAAAAAAAAAAAGCTTAAAGCAGGCTACCTAAAAAATTGTAGAGTTGCATGAAATTTTTCCAATCATTACAGAAGTCTTGGTCAGATTTGGTTTACGAACACCCTGCCCTTGTAGATCTAAAGAGATACAGGGTGTGCGTGTGAACTCTAATGTGAGCATGCAAAAAATATATATCTCCAATTTACATTTTGATATTGCTGCATACATGCGTGTGTCTTTAAAGGTATGACATAGAAAGTTGAGCATTTGATCTATCAGTCTGTGCTGGTAAATGACACAATGCTAAATGAAAATGTCGTGGTTAATTCTAAGGGCTAAGAGAAAAATAATTCTCTGCCATTGTCCATGTTTTGTCTATTTTTAAAAACCATAGAGGGAAAGTGCTCTCAGGGAAAAAAAAATAACCGAAGCTTTACTGTGAAAGAAATAAATGCAAGAAATAGCACTTTAAATAGGGAAGAGATGTGAAGCATTGCAACTTCATAGCCTGCTAAGGAGCAACAGCTGTACCTAATTTCAACTTGACGTGCTTGAGATCTCATATTCATATAGGTATTTAATGATCCAAGCATAATGGTCCTATATAGAATAATTACTTATATGAAGGAGCAAACTTCATACGCATTCCTCTTTAAATGATCCTTCAGGAGAAAAACTGCACTGACTCTTTGAACAATGAATAGTCTCTCCCACCAATCCAAATGTTTGGGACTAAATGGCTGATCTTTCAAGAGAGAGTGGCAACTGTGAGGAGCTCACTTTTTTTTGACTGACTCTCTTTGCCTCCCGCCTTCCCAGTACAACCAGTACAAGGAAAAAAGGTAGAATGCCAAGCCTATCATTAAGTCATAGTAGTAGACAGTTGCAAGAAATATCAGAAACAAAAGGAAATACGGTATTTTGGAGTTGCTGTATGTTGAAAGCAGAGACTCCGAGCCTGGAGCTTGGATTTCCTCGGCAGGAACAGGAGCAGAAGCAGAGCTGACTGACACTTTGTCACCCATACAGCATTGTGACTGTCCAAAAGGCATTAATCCTTCGTTTTCCGACCTTGCCTTATCTAGCTTCTCAAGAGGTTCACTGATTAAAATCATTGGGCTTTGGGATTTTTCCGAGCTACCTTCGTTTTGTTGGGGAGTCGGACTCACAAGCCCTTGTCTTCCGCCGTGTGACTCCGTTATCTCTGAACTTTCGGAAACATCTCTGGGTTTACAAGTGGCATGGCCCAGGATCTCACTTTCTGGGTGGCAATTATATTCTGACTTGGTAGGAGCAGAGCGCAGTGCCGTGTCGGTAACTGCTGCCTCCTCAGCCACTGCCCATCCGGAAGAGGGTTCTGGATTTTGAGGGTGGCGTCTGTACAGCTGAGAGCTGCCCTGGGAAGGGCTGGCAGCCTCTGAGTTAAACGCAGAATGAGCAGCCCCGAAATCCGTTCTCCTTGAAACTTCTTGAGGCAGCTCAAGATCTGTATTTTCTGGGAATATTGCACTGTCTGTTGGTAACCCTCCCAAAGGTAAACCCAGTTTTGACGTAGCTCTTTGATTGCCTGTAATGACCCGTGAAGGATCGTCTGTAGAGGTTACACTTCCAATTCTACGTTTCTCCTTGTCATATGTCTTCCTGGGACTGCACGTGGATGCGGTTTCCTCCTTCCCCATTTCATCTACAAGTACATTACAAATACCTAAATGCGACTCGCTTTCAAAATCGTTGTCATGGATTACACCTGCCGTATCTCCATGACAAAGGGTATAATGTGAATCATCCTTCCTCCCCTCATGTGGATCAAACGCTGTTTCTTTTACCTCGATGGGCCTGTCACTTCGTGCTGTCTCTTGAGGTAGCTTAGCAATTATTGCTTCTCCTCCAGCAGACATGCTTTCTGGAGTACTTTCTAATGTTGTCTTAATTATATAAGCTGTAACTGCTTGTGCCTTCTCAGTAATACCATGATCAGCTAGAGAAGACAGTTCATAGCGTTCTGTCTCTTGGCAGGTAAACAATCGCTCTGTAGGAGTAGCTTTCTCATTCCTTGTGTTATCTCTTTTTTCCCACACGTCTTTACACTCTGCTTGTTCTCTGATATGCTTGGTTATATTTGTTTCAATCCCTCTTGTTTCTGGCTGACTTTCCAGAACATTCCAATTTTTTTTGTGCGGTGTGTTCATATTCTGCTCTGTAGGATTACTAGAATCTGGGTTTTCCCGTTCAGCTTGAAAGATATCATCCTCTGTCAGGTCACTGCCATTTCTTGGAGAACCAAGGTAAGTAGTTCTTGGTTCCAAATTGGTACTTTGGCCAGCTTCCCTCCAATTTCCTTTTGTCTTTGTTGAAAGAGAGGTATCTACTGTTACCACCTGGGTGGTAGTTTTGTCTTTGCTCAGTAGAGTGGGCAAATCCTGTTTTTTGGCATTAGCCCCTCCAATGCTTACTTTTCGGTACCCCATGTGTCCCTCTTGGTTCTGGAATATTGACTGGAAATTCTTGCCTGGGTTTTCATTAACACCTAAGCCTGTTTTCTGCTCCTTCTCATCATTGCCTCTGACATAATCATCTTTGGAAGATGCCTTTGATTCTTCCAGATTTGTGGCTGCCTCTAAAGAGAAGTCTCCGCCTGCGTATTTGTAATCTTTTAGTACAGGTTTTTTGACTCCGGCTTCATTATTCTTAAGATCCCCTGACATTAGTTGATCAGAGGAAGAACATATTATTTGTGCTCTGCCACTCCCCTGGGCTGGGTTGGCGTTATCATCCAGGACTTCTTTGTTGTCGAGGGCCAGTTGCACTAATTCGCCAGAACTAGCAGTTCCCAGTGATGGCCCCATTTCTACCACATCTGAAAGAATTTCTTCTGAAGGTGGATAATTGTATTCACTTTTGGGAGAGTAGTCTCTGCTATGATAGAAATCTCTCGCTAAGGAGCTTTCTGCTGATAAACTTGGAGACAAAGGCCTTCTGAACAAGTCAGGATACACTTGCTTCTCTGACCCCTCAGCTTTGTTTGTGAAGTTGACTGGATCTGTTGAAATCGGATTCTTTTCATCCATGGAAGGAATTAGCCGTTGGTTTATCTTATGGAATAAAAACAACAAAAATAATGACAACATGATCTTTTTAAATACGTGAGAAGTTAATTAGATTTTTATTAATTTAAATTATAACCTGGTAGATTTCTGTGACTCACTTCAGTTGTGGATTGCACACACAAACTGGAAGTTGGATGTTTGGGCAAGATCTTCGTAAGGTGTGACTTGGGAATGAGATCAGTAAGAAAAGGGACCCAAATTAATCACTCTCCCTCTCAGCTTCCAAATATCACATTGTATTATTCAACCATTCTTGCTTGTCATGGCACTTTTTCCTCACTTCGGATATACACATTGATAGCTCCATGCTAATCAATTAGAGAGCAGCTTCCTGGGTGCCCCTTGCCACACTTATACGTGCTGTGGGTGCCCCCATTATGGTTTCTCTTATTAATATGTTTTCTGCAAAGCCTCTGCAAACTATTAATAGCAAAACGTCACTCAAAGAAAAGTGAGGGAGTTAATGTCTCTGCAAATTCTGTTTTAATGACCCTCTGCCAACTGGTACTCAAATGTATTTGAGCTCTTCAGTGATGCCAACTGTCAGGATTTAACAGTGAGATGCCTGTGTTTTTTTTCCTCCTCATAACTGACATTTGCATGATCTCAATAATTATATGCAAATCTTACGTTTTCCCCTTCTTCTCACATAAGGCTCATGTTACTTGTCAACTGCACAGCTGTCTTGTGAGCCAACGCCTGTGGGTTCCACAGATTTGGTTGTATTTCCATCTATTATGGAGCTTCATTGTTTTATGCAGTCACGTCAGCATGGAGCAAATTAGCATCTAAATTACAGCTCCCTGTTCATTTATTGGGCGTACAAACCCACTAACTTCTAAACAAACTTTTATATTTGAGGCCACTCATGGTAATGAGGTGTATTGGTGAAGTATGTGATTTTTTTTTCAGGGTCCTTTCATTATATTCTGTGGTTTGAAAAAAAAAAAAAGGTGATGTTAACTTCCAGCTGGTGAGAATTCTCGCAACGGGTGACAACTTTGTAGTGCCTTAACGTTGGAGCACAGTAAATTGCATACTTTAGTGGAGCGGTTGCCATATCACTATTGCAGAGGTGAAATGTGTGAGGAGAGAGATGAGTTCTAGTTCGTTTAGGTTTCAGGACTGACACTTGAAGAGGCAAATGTCATTTTAATCTTAGATGATTACGAATCCATGTATCACCATGCCATGAGCTCTAACCAAATACAATGAAGGGTAAGGTGCATTATGTGACTCATTTACATCTACCCCTCATTGCGTGCTAAAAGGTCACGCTGAACCACCTCCTCCAAATTTCAAAATAGATTTGATGTTCGCCACGTGTGAAATTTGTAATAACTAATTTCATACTAAATTGTATAGCACTGAATTTGTTTCCTGTTTTAAAATTATGCAGCACTGGCTATTTTCTTTTTCCCTGGTAGGTTAATATTTCACAGAAATATTGGACAGAAATAGTAAAGCAAAATACTGCTAAACATGAGAATTATGAGTTTCTTAGGTTGATAGGACCCTAACCATTGTCTATGACAGACTTCTTACTTCACAGACAAGTCTATGCTGAGTGCACACTTGTCACAAAGATTAGAAATGTGCGTCAGGATGGTGCCCCTTGCTTACAATTCCCACAAACTATTACTCAGAGCCACTGGTAGAGAGATAACATATTAATGTCATTAGTTTACAGCTGCGGAGAGCAGAGGCAACACACTGAAATCAAAGTGCCTTGTTGCTCAAGCCAGAAAGAGATGCTGGGACAGAATAGGTTATGCTTTCACATTTGCAAATTATATTAGCTGAAGCTATTGAAAGGCGGGCATTGCAGCAGCATCTTTGAAGCCGAAACAGATTCATCTAATACCGTGGCAACCAGCACACTTACCATCGAGTCTAATTCTTTCTCATTATGTCCCTCCAGCTCTCTGTTGGTGTCGTTTGCATTTTGGTGATGGCCTCCCAAGTCACCCTTGTCCTCCTGAGAACAAATGATGGCTGGGATGTAGGGATCTGAAAAGTCAATATGATTTTTTTTAATTGTAAAACTTTTTTATTACAGACATTAACAAAAAGTAGATTTTAATTTTAAATAAATATTACCTGTGAACTTTAAATTCTCAAATTTATTTTCGTCCGGTGTTAGTGATGGTTCTTCTTTACTGCTAAAATTTAGAAAAACATAGATTGGTTCTGAACTTACATCTTTTATAATATCTTTACATAGTGGAAAATTATATAAGACAGATAGTTTTATAGCCTTTTGTAATTTTGTATTATTGTATGTAAGTAAATATTTTAGGATGTTATAGTAATAAATACTGATCCTAGAAAAACTTAAATAATCCAGGTAATGTTATAAATCTAAATGAGATTATGTTGTGCTTATTAAAACATACCCAGAATAAAACTATAAGCAAATGTGTATTTTTCATTATATTTTATTTAACCTTTCAAATTGAGAGGATTAACTGTCTGGTTTAAATGGCAAAGTTTTATGAACTGATATTCCGATATTGTTATAAAATTAGTTTCTAACATTTCGACAATTATGTTTTTATCCTGTTTCTCTTTCAACTGTATTGTTATAAAAGTAACTTTCTTTCTCCCTAGAAAAGAAAAATAATATAAAACAAGCTCACTAAAACCTAAAAGGCAGCTAAATTTATGCTCAAAAAAATCTCATATGTGAATTGCCACCGGGCCAATTTTAAAAGGGAGAATTCAGAGTGCTCATATGTAAGCATGTAACATTTCTTTAAAATTTCTCAGATTACATTGCTTTTTCTAGTGCAGTCTGCATTCTGATGAGAAATGATACGTGCTTTTCCTTTCTGATGTCAGCAGGAAGACTAATGGGGTCATTATAATTATATTCGTCTGTGATACTCAATATGAAAAAATACAATTAGTGAAAATTGCAATTTTTGTACAGTTACTCAGAAGCTAAATTATGTCTTCGTTTTCTTTTAGGTGGTTTATTGCTATTAGTATTGGTTGCATCTGATATGCATGGGTGGGGTCATGTGTGAACAGCACAGATGTGGGTGACAGAGGACATCGTTTGGAGTTGATTCTCTCCTTCCATCTTTACATGAGTTCTGAGGGTTGATCTCAGATCACCAGGCTCGCATAGCAAGCAGTTCACCACTAAATGATCACCAATAAATGTTCACTGACTACTGAGTCAGTGACTTCCCTGACTTGGTGTTCCCTGACTCAGTGTTCCCTGACTCAGTGGCCCCTTAGTCTTCTTGCTAATCTTTTTTCTCTTTCTTTCTTCTTCCTCCCTCTCTCTTGTCTTTCTTTCTTCCTTTCTTTCTTTTTTTTTCTTTCTTGACAATGTCTCTCTCTATAGCCCTGGCTATCCAAGAACTCTCTTGAACTCACACATATCTATTTGCCTCTGGCTCTCAGGTACTTGGGTTAAATGCATCTACCACCATATCTCATTTTTTTTTCAAATACTGACTTTTTTCAGTGAGTTTTCTGCAACAACAGCAAAAACAAGCAGACAAACACACAAAACAACAACAAGAAACCTGAAAAGTGACAGTTGTTGACAAATTTTTATAATTGAGTCTAGTCTTTTTTGCACTGAAACTTTCAATACAAAATCCAGCATGGCTAATTTTATTTCTATAAACCATGTGAAATTTGTAAATTTGTTAATCATGATTATGTAAGAAGGTAATTCAGTTTTGCATATATTTTTGTGTTTTCATTTTTACTTTACTGAAATCAACAGTAGTGGGCATTGTGATAAAACCAAAGTTCTATGCACATAACAATTTTTATACTATCGAGTTTAAAGTACCAATATTGAATTAATCTAAAAGTTACACTGTTTTCCAATATCTCTAACTATACAATTATTTATCTTTTATGAAATTCATCTACAAGCCAATATGTTTAGCTTCTTTGCATATATAATATCTCTTTTAAGAACATGTAAAACTGAAATGCATACACCCTCTGGCTCTTACAAGCTATTTACCTGCCTCTTTCCTTACCTGCAAAGATCTCTGAGCCTTAGAGAAAGGGATGTGATATAGACATCCTGTTTGTGACTCAGAACCCTGTAGTATCTTGTTCATCATACTTTGATCAGTTTTAGGTCTCTGTACTAACTGCCATCTATACCCCCTCCCCAAAGAAGCCTTTCTCATGAGAACTGAGAGACACACAGTTCTGTGGGATTAGCGATAATTTGTCAGTGGAGACCGATGGTGGAAGAACTGTTTCATGGGCACAGCAGGGAAGCTTACACATGAACTCAAAGGGATCGTGATATCATAAGCAAGACCCATGCAAACTCCAGCCAGACAAAATACCAGCATCAAGGTGGGAGATGGATATGAAGTCCCACCTCCAGCTGCAAAGTTATCTGCTGCTTTGAAAAGAAGAATCAGTTCTATTTAATGTTATACTCCAGAGGAGACCCTATATCCAAGAGTAGTCAATCAGCACAACACTCTTATCTATCTATCCATCCATCTATCTATCTGTATATATATATATATATATTTAGATAGAGAATATATATTCATAAAGAGAGAGCAGAAGAGTGGGAGAGCATGAAGCTGGATG
This sequence comes from Rhombomys opimus, assembly GCA_010120015.1. NCBI lineage: Eukaryota > Metazoa > Chordata > Mammalia > Rodentia > Muridae > Rhombomys > Rhombomys opimus. Next base: position 4,485,724 of record REGO01000046.1, on the reverse strand, counting down.
GGTAGAGAGGTGGGACTAGATTTGGGAGGAATTCTGAAGGCAATGAATATGATCAAAGCACATTGTATGAAATTCTCAAAGAACTGATAAAATACTTTTTATCACTTTATGCATTCATTTATGCATTTTAATAATGCATAAAAGCTATTAAAGCAACATTTAGTTATTCTCATTTCTTATTTGTTCCTAAAACACTATTAAAGATTTATTTGTAGAGGGAAAATATTTGCTACTAAAAGTTTTTTTTTTTTATTTATTAAACCTCCAGCACTGACTTTTCTAATCAATTTTAATTACTTCATTAAAAATGATTGTTTTGAAAGGAAAAGAACTTTATTTTTCCAAACTCACACTAGAGACAAGTAATTAGTGATGAAACCACCTTATTGTGATTGAGTTTCTTCTATTATGGAAATTCAGGAATATAAAGGAAATCTTTATATTTAAGGATACAGGCAAAGAATAAAATCAGATACACATGAAACATAGACTTTTATATAGAACACCTATAGGAAAAAAATCATACAGAACATTAAAAATTTCCTAAACCCAAAAGATGATAAAACTATATAAATGAATATTAAAGAAATGACATATACCATGTTCATAGACAGTAATGACATATTATGAAGGTATTCATTCTCTGCAAAATTTATGTATACATTCAACAAATTGTATTCAAAATCATAAAGCCATTTTTCAGAGTTTGGATATGTGATTCTAAAGAGAAGAACAGAGGGATAATGATAGAGTTCTACAACTCTGGGAAATAGAGAAGTGGGTACCTGTTTCATCTAAAGTGAAGAGCTCTTATGCACAGTGAATGCTGAAGACAAAGTATTGGGAAAGCTGCAAACCAATTGAGAAGTTTAGTGAGAAGACCACACATTCATAGGCAAATCCAAGATGTCAGAAAGCAGGGAGATGGGGGAATTTTCAGAAATGAAGACAGGGAAATGACCATACTTAGGGAAAATAATGACAATAGAACATATGCAAATTCAGCTCCAGGTTAACTAAATTCTTGACATGTCAAAAATGTAAAAAATATATATATCAGGAAGTATATTGTAAGTAATGAAAAAGGTCTTAAATAAATATCTTAGTTTGTCTGTATTATAATTTAAATATTTCAAATGACATTCATTTTTATTGCATGTGTGTGTTTTGCTGTAAGTTTGTCTGTGAACTGCTTATACATAATACTAATGAAAACCAGAAGAAAAGCTTGGATCCCCTGGAACTGGAGTTGGAGGTGACAGTGAACCCCCTGTGTCTGTAGGCATCAAACCCCTGAAGGCCTGCAAGAGCAGCGAGTGTGCATAGTCACTAAGCCATCTTCTCAGGCTCACTATTAATCTTTAAACCCTGTATTCACTGAAGGGGGCACTGGGAGGTGGCTTAGTGGCTAAGAACACTTGTCCTTGCAGAAGATACAGGTTTAATTCCGAGCACCCACAACAACAAAACTCCAAGTCCAGGGAATCCAACACCATCTTTTGATCTCTGAAGGCACCAGGCATGCACGTGGTATGCAGACAAACATGCAAACAAAACACTCACGCCTATAGAATAAAACAATGATTTTTAAAAAGAAATTGTAAAGTTAAAAAAAAAAAGATTAACCTTGGGGAGAAGTTGCTTGCATTACATAAAATCTACACAACTAAGAATGAGGCCTCTATCCCTATATCTGCAAAGAAACGCATATGCATATAAATGGACAACCAACATTATCAGGGAGCGAGAATTAAAAACAAGGCAAGGTGGTGTCACTGGTACCCGTTCAACACAACAAAGTAAATCCGTCCAGAGAGGGGAAGGTGACCTGGACACACAGGCTTTCTTGCACATTACTGGTGGGAAAATGATTAGCGAAAGCCACTTTGAAAATCGATTTATCATCATTTTAAATATTTAGCGTTTGTATACTCCAGCAGCACCCCATCCGCCACCTGGCGTGTATACACTCAGGATTTCTCCACATGCCATCGGAGATAACTATAGGTATACTTGGAATGACATTGCTGTTCATCTGTCAGTTTTGAACGAACATAAACGTATATTCACAGAAGACTAAATAGAAAACTACAGACTACCCTAGACTGTATATTATATAGAATTAAAATTAATAAGACATAGAAACAGAAATATGAACCTAGCTTAGCAATGTAGTATTAAGTTAGCAACCTGGAATGATTATTTAAAGGAAATTTTTTTTTCAAAAATTTAACATGATTACCAGGAAAGACAGGGGCTATAAAATAGTTGAACTTGAAGAAAATCCTGAGTTTTCAAGATAATATAGGTTAGGGAATTTATGAGGAAGGAATCAGGACATGTTTTCACCGAAAGTCTGTCATTGTTTTTGCATAAAATTAATACATCATTTAAAATATCTAAACACTTTAATCTGAGTTTCAGTGAAAGTGGCTTGCTCTTTGCCATATATTATAGAATATGTGTAAACAAAACACCACTCTTAGATTTGAAGGAACACCTATATGACCAATTGCATCTAAAGAGTTTATTTAAACATGTTTACTGCTTGAAAGAAGAGATGAAGACAGTATTGGCTAATGACAGCAGGACCCACCTACATCAGTACAGGGGACTATGATGTAAGTAAAGCCATCTTTTACTATCTCTCAGATGCCTTTTATGCTCCCGAGAACTTTTTGATCAGCAGATTTCTTTCTTTCTTTCTTTTCCTTTTTTAATTTTTTTTTTTATTCCTGGTGATTGACACATGACCTGATGCATTCTAATGGCAAAGAAGTGCTGTTGAATAACACAGCCCTCTTTCTACCTTTGCTTTTCCTTTCTATCTCAGGCCAGCATTTTAATGATGCCATCTCTTCTTTACACAGAATTCAATCAGAGGAAAACAGCATGTGCTCATCCGTATTTATCCTATGGCTCAAATTATTAACAGAACCAAAGTTTAGAATTTGAGAGTCAAATGATAAAATGGAATTGTTATAACAGATTTTTAAAATTAGTTTTAAAAATGTGTTCAAGCTAATCTAGGCTCTCTGTGTGGAACAATCATTTGTTTTCCATACACTTTGAGTCATATGGTGTAGTCATCCATATTATTTAATCTGGAAGAATCATTCCTTTTTCTACAGGTAATCTGAAAGGATCATTCCTTTTTCTACAGATAAGAATATGTTCCATCAGCTAAAGCAAACACTGACAAATCAAACATTGGTAATATTTAAATACTTTCTCCCAGCAGGCAATGAAATAATGACAAGAGTAGATAAATTAACAAAGTATAAGGTTACAATGAATTTTGGATATTATAATAAGTAATGAGATATGATAGTACTGCCTTAGAAATTAAAGAGTATTAAAATAGGCACTCAGGAAAGTCGGGGAAATTTTCAGGTTTATTTGAATTCACTAAGTGAAAGGTAAGAAGTTTTTGATTTCTGAAGAATAATTAAAAAAAATAACAAGTAACAAGATAAACAGCACATAACAGGATGCATCTAAGACCAACAGCACTGCTAGAGGGTTTGAATGATTTTTAAAGACAGAAAATTAAGGATAAAACAGGAGTTAGGTCAAGACAGACTGTGAAAAGAGTTTCTGTATATTACTGTCTGAGCAGAATGGGGCTAAATTCCGTAGTTTTTGTTTGTTTGTTTGTTTGTTTATGTGTTTTCTTTTTTTTCTAACTAGTGGATACCTGAAAGGGAAATTAAACAGAGAAACAAGTTCATTTTATCCCATGAGCAAGGTTTATATAATTTAAATAGAATTTAGCTCTATGAGAGACCTCGTAAGATAGTAGCATCCACTCATTTTACAGAGAGAGGAAAAAGAATCAGTTCTACAGTGTTGGCAAAGTTGCAAAAAAGATAAGCACTGGCCAAGTTAGATATCTTATTGTCCTGGTCCCTGAGCCTAGATTCCAAGGGATCCAAAGCATTGGCAGGAGCACTAATTCTTCCATTCAAATGTGTCTTTCATCACTCACAATGAGACTTCAAAACAGGTACATTCCATCTCAGTACTTTGTTTTCCTCCAAGTATCACTTAGCCCCTTACCAAGTGATCATTTTGGGTACTTTCCAACACATGGGCCTACTGATACATTTAGTCACTATTAATACAGCAGTCACTGGTACTAACAGTGATGTTCAGTGAGCACTGTGCTGATTATTTCATAGACGAGCAGCTGACTCCCATCTCTATTTTTTCTTGAACTCTTCTGTCTTTAATAGCTACCATATTTTCTCACTAATTCACAAGCTACTTGTAAGAGAAAAACTTGTAGACCATAATTTTATACTCTCTTATACTTTAAATTTTTTCTTTTTTTTTTTTACCAGAAGCCTACCATCCAAAAAAAGCTCAACAGACATTCTAAAACAAATAACTTTTATTTAAACACATTCTCTCTGAAAATGGCCTGCCTGGCTTCCAGTTCCCACTTCCTTTCCTACTCTACTGATTTACTCAGCATGAGAATATCAACACCAGAAAAATCTAAAGATTTGCGGACTGCTTTTCTTCTGTTCTTGGGGTTATGGCTCATTTTATCACCGTTGAAATGTAGCAGTTTTAGGATAATTAATAGTAGAGGTTTTTTTTCCCTAAACTCCTAGGAGGCCATGGTGCTTCAATCTCATATATAAATCCCTTATCATGTTGGAGAAACTTCTCAAAGACTTTTCAACAAAATCACAGTCTGATGTGGTGGAGGTTATCAACCCATCAGTGTTAGTGAGAGAAGGTTGGTGTCAGAAGCAAAACATAACCAGCCATTCCACAGGGGTTAAAATGTTGAAAAGGAGCAAAGGAGCACTTCCCAAATTGTGTTGACCTTGGTGCTCCTTAAGGCTTCTCCAAAGTGCACGCAACGGTTGAAAAAGGCCGGCCTTCAGATGCTTGCTCATCATCTCTCATTGTATGCTAGAAAGCAAGCATTACAATACTTGACATGACCATCTGTGGTCTCTTTTATGTCCCTTGTGCATATCTTCCCCAAGAATTTTTTTTTCTTTTTGCTTCTTTAAGGCATGATGTCTGCATGTAGCCCAGGAACATAACCTTGAATTATTGATCCTCTTACCCCAGCTTCCAAAGCGCTTGGATTGCTAGTGCAAGCAACATCACAGACAGCTCATAAATGAGCCGTTAAAACATCAGTATCATGAATCTTACTCAGCATATTTTTAAAGCCATTTGAGGACAGCATATATCAACATATGTGCTTCATGTATACAGACAAATACGCTGAAGAGTTCCCTGGGCTAAATAAAATTGGGTAGTGCTACTTGCCATTACGTTGTTTCTCTAGAAGTTGGTTTCACAGAACACAGATACTTCATCCCCACTTGTTATTGGAAGAAGAAAGAGAGCAAAGCCTGTGCTTCATGACAGGTAACATTTACAAGGCACTAGTCATCTTAATGTATTTCCTGTGGGATACTAATGTCATCGTTCTTCTTTTGATCAAGAATAAAACTGAAAAGAGAGGGTATGTTACTTCAAAGCAAGATAACTGTAACAAATATCCCACAGTGAATAGGCATGTTTAAAGAGAAAAGAAAGCGGGGTGGATGGTTTCCTAATGATAACACCAGAGAGGAAAACACAAAGTATCCTTGTGTACTACTGTCTCCCAAACAAATAACACAATCTCTCTAGAGGAAAACATTCGAATGTTAAAACTGGCTCTGTGTTCTTTTTTTATCTGCTAAGGTTTCAGAAGAACACTTGGCATGGTGTGCTTTTTGTATTTTTTTTTGTCTTACTGTTTTTTGTTTGTTTATTTTGATTTTTTTTTGCTTCTTGCTGGTTTTAAGACACATACACACAGAGAGAGAGAGTAGTAAAGAGAGAACATGAAGTTGTATAGGTAGCAAAGTAGAGGAAGTTCTAGGAGGAGTTTGGAGAGAGAAAATAATATGATCAAAATATATTGTATGTAAGAATTTTTAGAATAAAACAATAGAAGTAGCTATTACTTTGAAATTGTAATATAATAGTTCAAGCAAAACTATAGACTACAGAAATAAAACCAACACAGTTTTTTCATCCACTGTGTATTGTGGAATTATTTATCCCATATTATTTCATACATGCTCAAGTAAAAGTTTGCAAATAATGGAACTTTGCCAATATCTACCATCAATCAGGATAAACAGGTGTATTAGATTATACCCATCATGGAAACAAAGTTCTTGATTTAATATCTGTCAAAAAGCCATGGATAATGAACCACAAGCTGCTTGAAAGAATTAAATGAACTGCTGAAGTACTGAAGAGGCTAAGATTAAACTTCGGCAGCTTCATTGAGTTATTTTCCCATTTTAGAGAAAGTAGAAATATTATCCTAATAACACCTAGCAGCTTAAATACCACTGAATTTTTCTCAATAGGCTTAATTCCTCACTTTTCATCACATTAAAAACTAATTAATTAATTAATTAATTAATTGTGTATATGCATGTATCTGTGTGGGTACATGGTGCCTGTTGAGAAATGAGAGGAAACCTGGATAAGTCAACGGTGGATCATTGAAGTCAGGCCACCAGGCTTGGTAGTAGGCACCTTTACCTGCTGAGCTATCTCTCTTGTTTTTCAACCGTTTGAGACCAAAAAATTAACCTGATATTATACTGCATACATGATTCCATACTTGATTCCAATGAATTATTTTTTATTTAGAGAACATCGAATTGCTAAATTTTAAAATAATATTTTATTTAAATTTATATATTAGAACATTGTGTTTCACCTTGATAGTTCAACTTAAAAACAATGATCTCTTTTTGATGAACATTTTCACTAGCAGAAAAAGTAGCAACAAACAGTCACACTTCTGTGGAAAAATCCTTGGTAGTTTTTTTCTTTCTTTCTTTCTTTTTTCTTTCTCAAAGAGTCTTTATTATTTTCTACCAAGAAAAAGTACAGGTCTGAATGTGTTTGGTCATGTCAGTGTGTTGGGTCCTGTTTTTTTCCTAGCTCCTCCCCACTGCATAAAAGACATTTTACACATTATTATTCTGTCACTGAATCAAGCATCACACACTGACAGAGGTGATGAGCACTACTCAAGGCACTGACTGATGAGGGCCTAGTACATCATTAAGTAGAATCTTGGAAGTTGAGATGTGGACTAAAAAAAAACATTGTAGGTTGCTTGGGAATGTGATGTAATTACAAGCAGAATTCATGAATTTTAAGTAGAAGAAGACCATAGATAAACCCGGCTTAAGGGACTTCTCTGCTACTACCTGCCAATTATATTCTATGGAGAGAAATGTAAATGTCTTTAGGTGATGGGTACGGGAACAACTGAAGAACGTATATCAGCAAGTCTCAAACTTACTTCCCTAAGGTCCTTACCTTACCCAAGTTCTTAAAAATCAGAGTGACACCCATGGAGCAGATGGATGTCAGGAAACTCACGACCGTCCAGCTGAAACCCTTGCTGTCTCCAGAGTCTGAATGTCCATTCAAGATTTTCCACAAATGGATTCTAGGAGCTGACTACCACCTCCATCTTTCACAGCTTTTCAGATGTTAATATATTTTTTCCTCAAGTAATATAATCCAGCTAATACCATTTTTAAAATAATATCAATTTTTGTTGAATAAAAATGGCTTTCAGCAGAGTTAACACTCTTGAGTGGGCCATGTCGGTACACATTTTTAAAAGCACCTGTAAATATGCTGTTTCCCCAATGAAATCTGTAGTTTTCACATTCCTGGTGTTCGTCATTTACTTTATTAAATGGTTTAAGGACTGAGAAATGGCTCAGAGGACAAAATTGTCACCATGGCATATGAGTTCAGATCTCTAACACTCACGTACAAAATCGAGTACACTGGTACTTGACATCTCAGTTCTGATGAAATAGGGATGTGAGGGTCCTGGGGTTTGCTAACCAACCAGTCTAACCCACTGGTAAGATCCAGAACAAATGGGAGATCATATCTCAAAATGTAATGCAGAGAGTCCCTCAAGGAAGACACCTGATGTTTTACCTTGTCTTCCACTCTTACACACATGTTCCCACTCCTCTCCACTGTGTGTACACACACAGACACATGGGATTTATTAGAGTGACTTACAGACTGTGCTCCATTTAGGTCATTGGCTGTATTACCAAAGAAAAGTGCAAGAATCCAGTAATTTTTCAGTCTACAAGGATGGATGTCTCAGCTGGTCTTTACTATATTCTGGAATCCTGAAGAGGTAGGCTCTAATGCCAGTGAAGGAATGGACTTTCAAAGATGAGGACAAGCATGTTCTTCCATGCCCTTTATATAGGCCGCCACCAGAAGATGTGTCAAACATTAAGGGTGGGCCTTCTCACCTCAAAAGATCTGTATTAGAGGCAAACCTTCCCACCTACAAAGATATAGATTAAAAGTGGGTCTTCCCTGCAACTGAGTCCATGACAGAGAAAGTCCCTGCTCCCCTTACTAAGGACCCTATTTGGAGACTGAGTCTATGGGCTACATCTGAGCAGGTGTTCTCTCCATTCATTCCTAGGTTGGGGTATCATTCTCTTCAATGATCCCAGAGCTCAGTTTTTATGGCTCTGTTGGTCTCCTTTTGAAGGTCCTGTCTCCTCCAGGTCTTTCTGTCTCCCCCTTCTTTCATAAGATTCCATGTACTCTGCCCAAAGCCTTGCCAGTCCATAGAGGAAGACAATGCAACCAGTCCTGATGAGACCTGATAGGCCAGGGTCAAATAAAAAGGGAAGAGACTTCCCCTATCAGTGGACTAGGGGAGAGATATACGGGGAGAAGAGAGAGGGAAGGTGGGATTGGGAGGAGATGAAGAAGGTGGACCACAACTGGGATACAAATTAAATAAATTGTAATAAATTATAATAATAATAAAAGACTCAAAAAAGCAGGT
>REGO01000046.1:4435796-4466715 GCA_010120015.1 Rhombomys opimus | reverse complement strand
CAGTATAATGTATAACAGCTCAGTGGCACCAGGATGCTCCTACATCCCCTAAAAGCCCTACCTGGGAAAGCCTCAGGCTGCCAAGCAGAGCTTCATTCTCCAAACCAAATAAAGTTCAAGTTTCCCCTCTCCTCAGGGTGTCTTACCAGCTGTCTTTAACCCTTCAGTGTCTTCAAGAGGTAAAACACTTCATAGAAGTTCCCTTTACTTTTAAATAGAAATTCACTTCGCGATGCTCAGTGTTGTGCCTTTGTTGGTTTGTTCTTTTCTCCAACCTGCTGCTGCACAGACAGAACGTCACTGGGAAACACCAAGCTTATCACCTGTGTTTCCGTCTTAGGGACCTTACGGTACACGGCAGTGTACCAACTGCTCGTGTGCCATTCTCCCAAAGTTCCATTTCATTTGGATTTCTGATTTGCTGCGGATTAAACAGCCTTAGCCACTTTCAGGATACTATGACTAAGAACAGATTTAGGGTATTTGAAACATTAAAACGCAATAGCTTTTCTATCCTTTGTTTACCGTCTGTTCAATCTTGCCCATACCAGAACCACCTGGAAAGCTTTAAAAATTTCCTTGTACTTAGAACTTTTCCTAGGCCATTTAAATCGGAATCTTCATAGCAGAACCTGAGTATGAATGTCTTAGTGTTACCTTTTCAAAGTGTATCCAGGTTTGAGATACCCTGGTTAGTGCTAGTCTATAGTACTGTTTTACTGTAAACAAAGATTTGAGTAGGATGAAGTTAATTATTACAGTCAAAATCTCATGCTACTGGGGATTTCCTGTGGGGCGGGCATGCAGGACAGTAATAAACATAACCAAATACACTAACATTGATACAAACTGTGCTTATATATTCTATTTCTGCTACAACTATATCTATAAAACATTAATTTTACTTCATCGTAAGAACTGCACACTCATGCCTCAGCGAATTCATATTTCATTTTCTTTGTTTTTACACAGTGAAGAAACAATATGTATGATCTCTCACTGTATAAACACATGATTGTAAAAGACAGCCATCATTTGTTGACAATTACTGCTTATTAAAAAACTGACCATGTTTATGAAGATTCAAATCTGGCCTAGCAGTATTTTCTAGTTGTTGTACTCAGTGGCAAACTGCCAAACAATTACTGTAAAGGCAAGCATCATAAAGTATACTGCCAAGGACACTAGAGGCCTAGATCCCATAAAAGAAACAATTAGAGTCTGGAGGTGAAAATAATAGAGATGAGATGACAGTTGTTTAAAAGGGCAGAACATGCACTATAATAACTTGAATGCAAGTTCATGGATAATGCTGATAGTTTAATTTGTGAACATATTATCATGTGTAAGGGAATATTTCACATAAAAATATGATAAATACATTTATTTGGTTTTATTTTCCCAATAATGAGTGAAGAGACTCCAGTATTACCCTTGCTATCATTCAGATTCATATTTTAATAGTTAGCTTGATTTCTATGCACATTATAGTGATTTGTAAAAAAGTTTTTTTCTCAAAAAGCTAGTTTCCACAAACTTGTCTACTGTGTAAAGAAATCATAGCCTATGTTCACGACAAAGATTTTGAAAATAAATAATGATATATAGTGACTTAGAACTTTTAAAAGAAAACTCAACTGTGGAATATCTTCTTTGATCACACTAACCGTAACAACTCTATCTTCATCATTCAAACGGAATTAGTAAGGGGGGGGGCATTCAGTAAAAAACAAAGATTTAATAGGATTTGAAGCGAGTTTTGTGTCAAAGACAAGGAATCAATTCATGCTCTCATCCCTGTCTTCCCTGTTCCCTTTCCAAACTGTTAGGCAGGGATCATCCCTTTGGGAAATAAGCACAACATCCGCAGAAAATACGGAGATCCTTAAAACTGTTCAGCGAGGCCCCTCTCTTGCCTTCATTGTCAATTAAGACTCACAGTGACCACAGTGACCTATGCCAGCAGAGGGCTTCCTTAGGGCAGGGAAGCCTTTTCACTTTCACAGTTGCATCCGTCTTCTAAAGTCTTGTCTTATTTTTTTTTTGTTTACTGTGTATATTACTTTCTTGTCCATTAAAATGTGAGCAAGGTGGGATAAAGTTGCTGTCTCTGCAGTAATTTATCTAGAAGACAGTACTTGAAAAAAATGTGTTCAGAAAATAGTTCTTAAATTAGTGAAGATCCTCCAATTAATTTCTTCTGTTAATTAATGTCTATTAAAACTTCCTATCAGTGCACTAAAAGAACATAGCCCATGCTTTGTTACCGGTATTTGAATTCCTTTTGTGTGTGTGTTAACCAAGACCCCAGACTTCTCAGTCTTCAAGTTATAAAGGTAGCAATCGTACTAATTTCCAACCATCCACCAAAAAGATAGGTAGAGATGCCAAGAGTAATAATATGAGCATATGTGCACCCATGCTTGTGTGTGTGTGTGTGTGTGTGTGTGTGTGTGTGTGTGTTTCAACCTGTTTTTCAATTTTGACTACTATAATTTCTTCTTTTTTGGGTGATCTGACTGGCTAACTAAAACCTACAATTTGCCTTTTTTGCTATTAAATCCATGAATGATTTCTACACTATACAAAAGACCATCCACTTTATTACTGTAATGATTATTTCTCTGTCTTCTTATGAATTCCACTAGCTGTCTCGTTCCATGTGGCCATCCTCTGTTGTATTCAGACATGTTCATTTAACAAACATATTTAATGACGTATAAAATACATATAAAACTATGGGTAAACTAAGGACTCTATGAACTCTTTATGAATGATTGCTTACATTCTATAATCTAAGGATTATAAGGAAGTAGATCTAAGGAATTAGAGACTCTAGATACAAACTCAGCTTCTCATCTTTGTTGGGGCTTGGGCTGGTGCTGTGTATTCGAATGCTGATTTCAATGCTGTGAGATCTGGTTATTGTCCTGCCATGAATATTGTTATAATGTTGAACTATCTACTGTACCCATGTGATAAGAAAGGATGTTCCCCAATTATAACTGATTTGTTGATTAGGAGGCCTATACTTGGGCAGGGTAGAAAGAGGTAAGTGTGGCCAAGGTTAAAGGGTCATGTTGTGAGAAGGATCACGTGAGAGAGAAATAGGAAAAGGAGGAAGAAGGAAGCAGAGAGCTATCATGACATAGGTGGCATGGAGGGAGGAAATGGCTCCGATCATGAATAAGCAAGTATTTATGGAATTATGGATGGGAGATAGCCTGGGATGGGGCTGGGAAGTAAATACAGTTTAGAGGGTTAATATTTGCTTTGTCCCAGGTGGTAGGTTCTAAAATCTATCAGGTGTCTGTGTCTTTTATTGATTGTGATAGCAGGTTAGACATACTGCAGTGACAGTTATAGGTTAATAATAAACATTATGAGACCTTACCATTAATCTAACAGCAATAGGTACTATATATTTTCAGAGTAGAACTATTTCTCAATGCAAAGTGAAGTTGGATGCTTACCACAACGCATGAATGAGATATAAAAAAGGAAAAATATATATTGCCTTCATTTCTACAAAGAGAATAGTCAAAACTGATGAAGAATAAGACAATTTACCAATGTAGCAAGAGTAACTAAAAACTGAACTCCACTGAATATAGTTTTCATGGTACAATCTTATGGCTTTTGTCTCTGACAAGTTCTAATAAATGTAAGTGATCTTCATGTACAAAATTAAACAAATAAAACTAAGTTTGTTCAAAATGATCAAGAATATGCAAGGAGTGCTACAGGAATTAAGGATAGATACAAAGGGGCCTATAGTCTTACTAATCATGCCAACATTTTTTAAAAGAATTATAAAATAGTAATTTTTTCAGATATTATGTGTCATAGAAAAGTACAACTTATTACGCTATGTTTGTAGATCAGCTAACCATTAGGAAAAGCCCACTCCGACTTCACTAATTCTGTAGAAACATCTTTACACTTGTCTGTTGAATGTTAAGAGAAAAATAATAGGACTCATGTCATAGAACCTCAGGTTTGAGCTTATCTCCTTGACACTTATAGTCTGACAAAGCAAAATCTATTTATGAATGCCATACATTATCTATTTCAGTAGTGTATTTATACTTTCGATAAAAATCTCAGGGGTTTAATAAAAGTTATTTAAGTTATTGGATATATGCTAATATAAGAATTAACTGATATTGTTATAGATAAGAGAAATTTCTACTTTTTGCATGAAATATATAATGATTTAGAATGCATTATATAAATTTTAGACATGTATGTGTGTGTTTTTAATTTTTACTATCATAGAATTTTTAGATATATGAAGTTTTAAAAACATTAATCTGGAAAAATAGTATGAAGAATACCATGGCAGCTCAGTGTCCAAGTGAGTGCCTTAGTAAGGGGAACAAGTTCTATCTCTGACATGAACTCAGTGGCTAGCTCTTTGATCACCCCACTCTGAAGGGGAGGCAGCCTTACCAGGACATAGAAGAAGACAATGCAGCCAGTCCTGATGAGACCTGATAGGCTAGGGTCAGATGGAAGGGGAGGAGGACCCCCCTATCAGTGGACTTGGAGGGGGCAGGGAAGAAAAGAGGGAGGTAAGGTGGGGTTGGAAGGAAATGAGGGAAGGGGCTTCGGCTGGGATACAAAGTGAATAAACTAAAATTAATAAAAATAAATAAATAAATTTTTAAAAAGCAGAGAAAAAACAAATGGAATCATGTTAATATTTTCATTAAAATTGGACTTGCTTTATTTTAGGTAATTGGACCGAAGAATTCGATACTATGATGGAGCAGCTGAGAGTGGCCATTGTTACGGCAAATTCTACCAGAGTGGACTCAGGACTAGCCACAGGAGTATCATCATGGATTGCTGCAGCCATGAATCATCTGAAGGAATGGGCGGGCATGGGAGCATTAGCAGGCCTTCTGGTGTTGGTCGCCTTGGTTTGCCTGTGGTGTATATGCAAGGTTAGAGTCTCACAACAGTGTAATGCAGCCATGATCATTCAGGCCTTTACAGCCATTGAAGCAGGACAGTATCCCCAAGCATGGTTGGCTACCATAAAAAGCTAAAATGTTACGCTCAGGATGCGAGGCTAAGCACTGCACTCAGGGTCAGCCGCTTTCGACCCAGAGAAGACCATGTCTGATTGCATGCGGGTTGATGCCCCAGGTCCCGCCTCTGAGAAAAAGGTATCATACGGGTCTGATGCTCTTTGGGTGGATGACACCTAAATGAACATTGGTACAAAGTCCCAATTTATTTCTAATATCAGAGATCAGACCTCTACTCTTGCCTGACGCGTCTAAAACAAAAAGGGGGAACTGTAGAGAGCTGCGTAATGCCGCGCCTTAAAGATGGAGCTGGTTTCCGCCTTCCACCTTCCCGATGGTGAGTGCTCTCTGTCACAAACAACTCCATATTTGGGTAAGGCTGAGGATCTGGCTTGCTTCCGTGTATGTGGACCCATCTGCATTGCCCACGAAGCACGCTGGGGTTGGCTACCCAGAGGCTATTTTAAGCTGTGGACTGGCTTTCCCCAGGGTCAGAAGATTGTTCAAGGTTCCTGAATAAACTGCATTGAGAAGAACAAAAAAAAAAAAAAAAAAAAAGATCAGAAAGAAGGAGAGGAGGACCTCACCTATCAGTGGACTTGGGGAGAGGCATGCATGCAGAAAGGGGGGTGAGGGTGGGACCGGGAGGGGAGGAGGGAGGGACTTATGGGGGGATACAAAAGGAATAAAGTGTATTTAATAAAAGTTAAATAAAAAATTAAAAATTAAAAATTAAAAAAATTGTAAATGTATCTTATATAAGCAACATAAGCAATTAATAGCACACTAGAAAATTGTCACTGTGTAAAGTTAATTTTCTTAGATTATTTTTCAAGAGAGATACTGTGTGTGTGTGTGTGTGTGTGTGTGTGTGTGTGTGTGTGTGTTGACATGCATTTGGGGATATCAGAGGGCAAAATGTGGAGTTATTTCTCTCATTCCACCTCCATAAGTTTGAGAGGACTCAGCTCAAATCTAAATGTCTTTACCCGCTGAGCCATCTTGCTGGGCCTGTGTAAAGACTTTAAAAGTAAAAGCTTTTTTTTTAAATAATAACTTTTGGCTGGACCTTTTGGCAGTAGTTTTAAGACATATACACATATAAAAGTGAGAAAGTTTTATATTCATAATAATTCTATAAGCCTGATGCCATGTAAGCTTAGAAATTTTTGTTTCTATAGTGAATGTCATTTAAGAGATCTATCAGATGACTCTTCATAAGAATTACAACTGAAAATTGGCAGGCATTGCCTTACTTTAGGTTGTTTCTGATTTTTATATTTTATTGGTTTCATGTAAAGAAAGACCGAGATTCTTAGTAAGTTCAAGACCACGTCGACATTTGGAGAGCACTAACATGGACTCAGAGTGGGGAAAGAAAGAAGGAAGCCCTCTCTTATCAGGCATACAATATCTGTTTTGTTCCTTTAATGTTCAGTCTTGGGCTGTTCCGCTTCTCTTTCACTTTTTTTGTCATGAAAAGAAGGAAGCCATAGGCCGATCAACGAGTCAGTATCTAGTAGGAGAATTAAGACTAGCTGATATTGCTGAAAAGTAAAATCATGGTAACTCAATGAAATGATGCTACAAAGGCATGGTAAAAAAAAAAGGACTATTTTATGGTAACTTTTTCCTCACTTTGATAATTTATTTATAACTTAATAGCCTAAAATAACTTTATATTCATGTAGACTGTCTATAATAGACTGTCAAAACAACAAAGTAAATTTTTATTTTGTTTTTAATCAAATTAAATAAGTACTTAGTTATTACAGAATGAAATTCATATTTTGTGTTTCTTGTGCTATATAAATATATTACTCATATGATTTTTCTTACTTTTAAACAATAAAAAATATTACCAACACAACCATAAACTATAATAGGAGTACACAGTTAACTAAAGTGTTCCAGAGATGCATAAGTTTTGATGATTATTTTTTTTATTATCAAGACTTGATGACAGTGATTTTAAATAAAATTTAGAATAAAGAAAAGAGACATATCGATGGGGGTTATCATTTAGGTTATCAGGAGGGTGTGACAAGTGACAAGTGAGGCCACTAATTAGCCACTTAAGATATCCAAATATAGATGTACAATAGGCATCTACATTTGAAACATCATGAAATTAAGAAAAGTCTTCAACATGAAAACTCTAATAAACATAATTCATTGTTCAGTTGTTCAGAAGTTGCTCTTAGATCTTTCCCAGCATCTAGATTATCAGTGAGAAAACAAGTTGCTTTTAAGAGATATTTTTTCAGGATTTTGGATGTGAATCCCTGTCCAAGGCATTTTCAGAAACAGTAATTTGGACTTGCACGCCACTCCTTATTTTAAGTAATGTGTAACCCAGTTGTGAAGAAGGACACAGATACAAGGTTTTTAATAGTGCAAGCAGAGACACACAAGCAAGCACCAGATGAACAATTCAGGCACTAAATGCTAACTGTAGGAAAGGGGGAAACCTGAAAAATGTTAATATCATAAAAGTTCTTGAATAGGAAAGAGAAAATGATCAGACCTTTCCCTAGAGTGGGGAGTTGTAAGACATAAAGAAAACAAAACAGGTTTAAGTTAAGCCGGGAATAGAAACAGTGAAGAAAGGTGAAAGAGTTTGAGGCTTCATATTGGCAGATGTGCTTCCCAGAGAACTGGGATGTCCTAACAGCGGTCGTTGATTTCAGAATGCACAAACAGGGCATCATTGATCTCTAACATTCCTATTGCCACAAGAGTCTGAGCATAGTCAGTGCTTTGTACTCATAAATTCTGGGGAACTTTCTGAATATATATATTTCAGAACATTAATGGTCCATTACATAATTGAGATTTAATATTCTAGTGGTCAACATGGAATGAACATAGCAGTTCAGTAATTAGAGCTGGCTGCCCCCACCCCCAGGTTTGTGAAAGATTATATTGTAAAGCCTGAGTTGCAGTTCCTTCATCTATATCTGTAATAATCTGCTTTCAGGTTTAAAAGAATGTATTTTTGGAATTTAACTATGTTAGTCTAAATATTTGTTTCCACACCTTTGCTGACTTATGGCCAACAAAATGTAGCCTTGTGATTTTTTTTCCAGTTATCCTGAGTAAAGTTGTAAATGATGATCTTTGAAAATATTTAATGAAGTCTTGAGAATGAAGTTTTTTTTATAATTTTATACATACAAATAAAATAATACATTAATTTATAAATACATTGATTTATAAATGATAATATACATAAGAAATTTTGAGAAGTAAAATCATTTGTATAGACATTGCCTAAATTGCCCTATTGTCAACCTTCCAGACTCAGCTTGCAAGGAGGACTGTCTGGCAGGAACTTTCCCAATCAGATGCAGAAATAATAAACTGAGCAGGCTCATGCTAATGTTTATTTATTTCCAAAAATAAATGGTATCAAATATATTATGCCCAATACAAAGCTTTTGTTTAAGGAAAACTATTTTAGTTCGTACCCCGTGAACATTAACTCCATAGGGAAATCTTATTAGAGTAGAAAAATGCATGGAAAGTCATGAGAAGTGAAAAATTAAGCCTTATAATGTGGACAAGCCAAAAGTAACACCAAGATTCTTGTGGAAATATATTTATAAAACATGCAAACAGATATCTTGACTTTTTGCATTATTATGATTGTCTACAACTTAACCTGGTTTAGAAAGGTTAGCCATGAGCAGGATGATGTGAGACAGAAGCATGAAAATCTAGTCAAATTGCTAGCAATTTGAGGAGAGCATTATGTATGTGTACACACACATACAGTAAGGAGTCAGGAAATTTTACATATATTTTCACATGATTTCTGCTTGGAGATATAGTATTCACTTATTCACACAAGGACATATTGAAGCCACTTTAAATTTCATCTGTTCCCCAGAACTTAGAAGTTTTTCAATTTATTCAAAACAACTTCAGTATATTACATCTATAACTACATTCTTGCATGAAATTTTATTTTAAAGTTGAGTATTTATAAACTAGCATAATTATTATTCCAAACTATTCCTTTGATTCCAAACTGTTATTTGATTTTTGAAATAGGTTTTAAGTTATTCTGCGACCAGCTGTTTTTGTGTAGACTGAAAACTAGACAAAGTGATAGTCTGAAGCCTCTTTGAGTCACAGTGGACATGCTATCATAACAGTGCTACTCACTAGTAAGTCAGTGATGGACTGCGGGATTGAGAGACCTTTTTAGCCACTGACCCACCCATAATAGTGGGCCTTACCCAGATGAAGGGTTAATGGATTCTTTTCTTGGACACTGAACTGAACCACTGCAAACTAGTTTAAAAGTTTATTAGCTCAGATCTCGAGAAAAACAGCTAAAGTTATTGGGGGACATTTAATATAAAAAACAGAAACTGATTATAAAAATTGTATCTGCTAAAATTTAAAGTCTAATCATAGAGATTTCAACATTTAATTCAACTGAAAGCCAAAATAACTGAACGACTAAAAATGACATGTCGTGAATAAACATATAATCGCAGAACTTTCTTATCAAACATATTACTGAAGAACATAATGCTCCTAGAAAATATCTAAGATGAAACTATATAGAGTTGGCATTTTTCAGAATTATTCTGCCCGAAAGTAAAGGGTAGAATTAGATGAATTCTCCTACAATCTGACGCAATAAAAATCACTCAGAAATCGTTTTGTACAGGTGGAGATGCTGTTTAGTGTTAGAGCATAACTCAAACAGGCACAGTTCCCTCGGTTTGAAGCCCCAGTGCTGACAAAACAAAAGGAAAAAAAAAAGAAAAATGATGAAATCATTTAGTCATGTGCTGTATTGATAATAGAAAAGATGATCAGAATTTAAACAGAATAATTATATGCTCTTGCTGAAAATCACAGCACTTTTTCTGTTGTGCCTGGACAATGATTTTTCTGCTGGTTCCTTTAAGGATTTAAGTTGTATCAATATTTTATGGAACTATAAATCTTGATCTATGAAAGCAGATTTCAGTAATATGCCTTGTCAGTTTCACTTCATCACCTGAACAAGGTTAAAGACATTTACCGAAATCTTCAAGAATGGGAGCTTGTTGTTTCTATCCTATATACAGTTAATAAGTAAGTTTTCATCTTGGCTGAGTTGTGTAAAATAAGCCAGAATTCCATCTGCAGTGTTGATGCTCTGCACTGTCAGAAGTCAAGCGGCTCTTTCCCTAGTCTACAAGTCTTACTAATATCAGTTTGAGAGTAAACTATTGTGATCTTAATTACTGTTATCTACTTCAAAATCAAGTCAAGCTCAGCATTTGCTCGGCATGCAAAAGCAGGACAACCTCTTCTTACAATATTAGAATTCTCTGTGTACATGCAATCTGACTAGGACTCAGGGCCAGCACTGAACATGCAGAGGAACATGAAGGAAGAAAATATCAAACATTCCGAAGATAGATTTATTTACAGACACATTTGGTCTCTATAAACAAATAGTACAAAATAGTAGACCAAGCAATTAATGTTTTGGCATAATTTTCATTTGGTCTTTAAACACAAAGATGTTTGATTAACCTTTCAAAAGAAATCATGGAGGAACATGTTAGTTAAGGCATCAGAAGAGAACCTGAACAGATTTAAACAGTGTCTGAGGAAACTTTTGTACTTTGCTGACGGGATATAGAGGGTTACTTAAAACACAGGTGAAAAAGATACAAAGATACATAATATGTTTTCTCTGAATAAAGGAATTATATAAACTTAAAATTTAATCCTCTAGTCATAAGTATAAATGGATCACATGGTGATGTCTGCATAACTAGAGTTGTTTGTTCCAAAGAGAATCTTTTAAAATCACACTAGAACTCATTTTAAAAATTACCTAGACTCCAATTTTAAACAAAGGCTTATATTCCTATAATGTATTATATATACCCATATATATATATATGTGTGTATATATATATATATATATATATATAATTACTATACACATACATATGCATACATACATACACACCTAGTGGCTGAGATTTGAAAGTCACTTTTCCACAGAAGCGCAATCTCATGGTTTCCTGGTTAGTGTCAAGAGCTTGTTGAATGTGACTAATTCAGAAACTATTTATATTACCTTGGATGGTGGCAAAAGGAATGATAATGAGAGGGAAAGCATTTCACCATTAACCCTAGACACAGCGTTGGCCACATTTCAAGATGGCAAACCATGGAATTCATCACTATTGCTACTGAGATTACGTTTTTGGAATATCTCAGAATGTTAGCAACTTGGTTTGGTGTGTATGTGTCAGTTAATATCTTTCTTACTGCAGCTTTGCCAAGTAGTAAGTATTATCCCAATTTTACATCTTAATAAAATGGAGGCAAGATAGTTTCTCCACAGTAAAACAGTAACTACTTAGAGACAGAGCCAGAATTTGCTTTCTATTATCTTTCACTGTTTTTAGAACACAAGGCTACTCCAGACCCAACCTTTGCCACAATTATCCATGCAAATTTGCCTTGTATCCACCCAACAACACTTTGAACTCTAACGTTTGCATTAAATTCAAACATCCCTGTGTAACTTTTTGCAGTGAGTACATGGCAACCCTTATGAAACATAAATGTGTACTTAAGAGAAGAGAAGACAGGTGTGTGTGTGTGTGTGTGTGTGTGTGTGTGTGTGTGTGACAGAGAGAGAGAGAGATTCTACATATACATTTCAGCCAATACCACTACAGCATGGTGTCAAAATACAGCGTATCTTTGAGGTCCGGCCAGACACTGGATTGTCAAACCCACTTGCAATTTCCTCTATGCCATCATATTGTGGTGGGTAGAAGCGGTCTGGTTCGTAATTCTCCTGTCCTCTCTAACCTTCCAGGTTGAAGATGGGCTTCAGTGGAGAAGATGGACTCAGAGGGGATTCGGCACAGATGACCTGGTTTACGGCGTCCACTGTGATCCCTTGACTCCCACTCTTCCTTCCCCCTCATCCGCGAGCTAGCTACGCTTTCAAGGGGACAGACTTCCACACCACTAGGAAGCCATG
The DNA here is from genome assembly GCA_010120015.1 of Rhombomys opimus. Taxonomy (NCBI): domain Eukaryota; kingdom Metazoa; phylum Chordata; class Mammalia; order Rodentia; family Muridae; genus Rhombomys; species Rhombomys opimus. The sequence goes on along the minus strand of REGO01000046.1, from coordinate 4,454,658 downwards.
GAGCCTTGGTGGGTCTCCGAGAACAGCCAACAGGTTGGCTTCTCACTGTCAAGCAGCTGCAGCTCTCGGCACCCCTCTTGAGGGGCCTGTGCAGCTGTGTTTTATGTTTCCATGTGGCCTTGCCAGTGGTCCCTCCCCTTAAACAGGTCCAACTTCCACAATTAGTGTGTATTCAAAATGAGCATGGTATGGAACACATTAGGTCCCAGAGGCCTCGTGGAGCTATTTACACTGCTTTGGACTGTTTCCAGGATCGCAGACTATGCTATGCGGGATGTGTAAATTAAGGAAGTCTCACAGTCCAATGGCTGTGACTGGAACGTACGCCATGGCTTTAGCTCATACCCATTTTCTAGTGCTTTTCTTGGCCTCATTTTCATGATTTTATTGTTCTGAAAGATAAACGTTCTGTATTCTTAAAACCACACTTTAGAAAGAATTTCTCTTTCCTTTTCCTTCATGTGCCTGCTTCTATTCTTCAAGTAAGAAGAAAAGTGAGGACTAATCATCCTTTTCTTGGGGCTTTCATTTGCATTCACCTGGCCAAGTCATAAATACCATTCAACACCCAGACCTACTGCTTCTCTGGTTAGAATAATAAATTGATTTCACTTAATAAAATGAGAAGCCAGGTGATGTCATCTTGTGTCTAGTGGGGAACACCCATCAGGCAGGTGCTGTGGGAGAAAACCAAGGAACTGGGAAGGCCAGTCCTCTAATCTTGCAGTCTAAAAAGCCCAGGTCACAGATATTTATTGCTTACTTGCTAATATGTAGCTTCCACATACCCACAGCATATGAGATTTGTTTTGGTGTGTGTTTTTTTTTTCTTTCTTTCTTTCTTTTCCCCTCTACTATACTCCTCTCCGCCCTGTGAACCAATCCTTTCCTCCCAAGTCTCTCCACATCTTCAGAGGCCCAAGGTGTTTGTTTGTTTGTTTGTTTGTTTGTTTGTTTGCCTCATTTACCAGGTTGGTACTGCTGCTTAATAACCTGGGGCCTGACACACTGGTCCTGAACTTACATAGTTGGATATTTTGGAGGTCTGGATAAGCCACACTTCAAAGTCAGGAGAAACAATTCAAGTCCAAGGGTCAGGAAATCACTTATCTAATGAAGACTTGTTACCGATGGTGACAATTCTCAGAGCTTTGGATGCTTAACTTGTATGTGTTCAAGTTCACCTGTATCTTTAAAGACGAAATGGCATTTCATTTTTATGCTGGCTGTCGTGATATTCCCATGAGACAGCAGGTGAGCAAACGGATCTCTTAAGAGCAGCAAGACACCCACAGCCACACAGCTATACATCACACATACATTTATTATTTTTGGGCTCATATTGAAATGTGTGCTTGGTCAATGCCCCAAACAATGTCTCTTTTACTTTAAGAATGGTCTTTAGGGGATGGACAGATGGCTAATTGGGTTTTTGAAACTTGCTGCCAAACCTGATGCACCCACATGGAAGAAGAGGAGAACTGACCTCTACAAGCTCTCCTTAGACTTTCTCATGTGTGCCGGGACGTTGCGGCAAACCCCACCCCAAAATATTTCTGAAAAAAAAAATAGAACTTCAATCTCTGTCTATTAAAAGGAGAAATTTTAGTACTTAGTATGTTCTCTTCCCATTATAAAATGCTCAAAATATGAAGCCAAACATATCTCAAGAAAATCAACACTGTAAGTTTTCCTGCTGAACAAAATCTTTTGTAAGACAAAGAAATGCTTTCCATGTGAATAACTAGGAGCTCTGAAATTAAAAGGCTGCAAAACAAGGCAGTGAGCCTTAGTAGGGATTTCACAGATTCTTAAGGCTGCAGTTAGTTTTGGCCTGTTTAAAACAGCTAGCTGGAACTCCTAATAATTTACTAGTAAATTCCTCTGAACTGGAAACTCTGCCAAAACTCTACGAAATGGAAGTGTCAAGAATATCCCGAATAGACTCTAGCCGTTCACAATTAGCCAGGGAGGAAATCACTCCTTCTTGCTCAAGTCCACATGGCTGGTCCGTGGGAGAGCTGAGCCTCACACTCAGATATGTTTAACTTTTCAAGCTTTCTGTTCTGACTGAAAGCGTGATGTACCGCCTTCGATTTCTGAGGAAGGTGTATCTGCACAGTGCGCGTGGCTCACGTCAATGCCATTTCTCCCTGAAATCTCGGCTTAGTCTGCTTGCCGCAACACTCTCCGTTGCAGCCTGTGTGCTGACACCTAACAAACACCTCATGATCCATGCCATTCACTGGTTTTAGTCGTCGGGGGCACCAGCAGTCACATGCCTGTTAGTAGCTATGATTTTCTTTCTCTCCAGATACTCAGATCAGATATGGAATAGACACACTGCACCAAAGAAGACATTCACAAACTCCAACCCGAGAAAACTTTCCACAGTGAAAGCAGCGAGCCTGTGTGAGTGATTAGCAAAACAGAAACTGTGCCTGCTTGAGTGTGCGTGTGTGCGCATGTGTGTGTGCGTACGTGTGTGTGTGTGTGTGTGCGCGTGTGTGTGCAGTCTGCTCTGTACTTATTAAAAGGGATTATTGACACTTTCAGGAAATACAATCTCAGGGACACCGATAGCAAATTAACTTTGGTATTAAGAATAATTGAAGTTAGTTGTTACTCTGCTTGCTAGGTCAGCCTAATTTTCATTTTATCTCTGAGTTACTTGGCACACTATTTATTCTTAATCTACTTGTATGTAAGAAACACAAATTCATGCGTATGTTTTTGTTCAATTCTTATCTCATAAAATAAATGCCCTCCAAATCCAACAGTACAGGGAGTATAGAATTATTTGTAACAGACCTTTCAGATCTTACAACTATTTTGGATAAAGGAAGAATATTTTATAGCTATAATTTTTTATCAAATATCTACTAGTTTATTTAAACCATGGGCACATTTTGTAAAATAATACTAATGAGGTAACTCTCTTTTTTTTCTATCCAAATTCTTCCCAATGAAATTCAACTTCACTATTCATTTAGAAATTTGATAATGCTCTCTTGTGTGAGTTTTAGGAATATTTGGAAGCCCAATTGCATATAAATCATATCTTGGAAAAGCTGTATAAATATTCTATTATGGCACGTGCTGTTTGAGGGTCTGTCAGGATTTCCTTTATACACTCCATCTTGAGTGGTAGATAAATCAGATGTAAAAATTCATGTTGGACTGAAACTCAGCACAGAAAGCCTCCTCCAGAGGCAAATGCTTTTTTTTTTCGAAATGTGGTTTGAATTATGTTGGTAATTTTTAAGTTATAGAAATACAGAAAGCGTATTTGTGGTTTTGAAGGAAAGAAGTTTTTCCGTTTTCATAACTCATTAGGAAACTTTACAGGCCTTCAGACCATTTTGTGGTTTAGTTTTCTCAGTTTTTTTTTTTTTCTCTCCAAAGCAATATTGAAAGTTGAGCAGTGTCTGCTATGAACTGATTATTATTGCTCTGAATACAAAGGAACACTCACTCACACACACACACACACACACACACACACACACACACATACACACACACAGTCATACCATGGCTACAGTGCATGATTGGGCTAGGCTTATCTGCTGCCCCTTGTCTATGCCAGGTACCAAGGGGAATAACCTCCACCACACAAAGATCTTGTGGACCCATTTCAGCATGTGCTGCTTGAAGATGTGAAGCTCCTTGAAAACTCACAGAAAAACCTTCTGAGTCAGAGCAGCTTCTTTGGACAAATGCATTTACCTTTCATAATTTTTCTGTTTGCTCTAATATGTACAGCACCTGGCTTGCTGAATGTTTAGAAAGTATTCAAAAAGTATTTAAAATATACAACTATTTTTTTTGTGTGTGCAGAGGTTAGTTTGAATTTCATTCAACTTTTTTTTTTCCTGTGTGGCTAATGTTATACAAACATCTAAGTTTTTATTTTAGCATAGAGAGAAGTTATGATTATGTTATCTCTCTTTTAATAATATAAATTAAAATATAAGCAAGTTTCATTTTGACTCAGAAATTGACATAGCTCACACAGTACACTAAGCTTCTTTCAAATGACTTGAACACAAAATTAAAACTATTATTTCGTATATTTGAATTGCTTTAACCTATATTATTAGCTTAATTCACTAATCCACTAGATCAAAAAATCTGTCTGGTACTACTTACTGCTTTATACACTAAAACAAAGTAATTTTTTTAAGTTTCTATGTAGTGCTGGGATTCTATGTGGTTTTGTTTTTTACATAGTTCCCTCTTCGTCACATTAAAATATTTCTGACAAACTTACTAAATTATTTGTTTGGGGGTGGTGCGGGTGATCACTTGGAGAATCATCAAACATTTGACTGTAGTTAGGAAGGTGAGGGAGTCCTTTCCTGATGCCCTGAGGAGCACACAGGGATCTCACTGCGCCTGAGTGTTTTCTCTTCTATTCTAGTGTCATGGAGATTAGCCAACTTTGTACTACCGAGTGAGCTGAGGGCTCCTTCTCTCTTTCAACATTAACAGCAAGGTTGCTAATGAGAGGTCGCATCCCAAAACTCTAATCTGTTTAGCTGAATATCCTTATTTCTATCTGGGTCATTTTATTTTTTTTTTTTAAATTCTGCTCCACTTCCCTTTACTAAATTATGCTAATTTGCGTTCCTAGTGTTACAGTTGTTATAATTATAAAGCTTTATGTGTAATGTATGCATCACTCACAATTACCCTCCCGTCAGTTCATTATTAAGTTCAGTTCTCTTATGATTTAACCTAGAATAGATCACTCCAACTATCTCTATATAACTCAGCATTTAAAATCATCATCACAGCTTTTGAGGGAACGTTTGCAAGTTTCTGAGCAAAAGGTACAAACTGAAATACAATTTTATGTTAACTAAATGTGTTTCAAGGTGTAGTACTGACATTTAAGAAATACTACAAATAGGCATGCTCTTAAAAAATAATTTCACCACTAAGACTCTAATTCAGGGTTTGAAATAAAGCAAATACTCTACACGCCTCCCGATGCTGTATTGTTAACATGTTTTCCTTAATCACGAATACTAGAGTGTTATTCTCTAAACGACATTGACCTGCTAAATCTGACACAATTATTTTTATGAGCAAGTAGCAGATTTGCAGGTTTAATTGTTATTGTAGCATCCAAATTAATCAAATTTTATAAACTTTCAAGTATGTAAAGCATGTCCTTACCTTGATTTTACTTTTAAGCAGCCTTTTATTTGCCTACCGGGAGCTTCCTCCAATGGCTTTGTAGGTTCTGGCTCTTTCTTTTTCTTTTGACAAACCAGTATATAATTTGTGCCATTATTATTAGACCAAAATGTACCAGCAGAAGTTTCATAGCGTATACAAAACTCCACTTTACCGCCATCTTTCTCGTAAGGAGGAACCAATGAAATCTTAAAAGAGAACTGGTCGGTTTCACCATCACACGAATTGGGAACATACTCTGCTAAAATGTCATAATATGTCTGCCAGTCATCCAAAGACATGCGCACATACACTAACTTCTCGAAAGAAATGTTCAGAACTCGAATAACGCCCTTCACACTTGCCGACCCAGGAAGCTGTTCGGTGGACTCCAGCACTGCTTTCTGGCCTTGAAGTTGCTCCATAAGCTCGTCTTTGGAAGAAGGCAAGTCAAACAGTGGAGATAGAACATACTCTTCTGGGGCGAAAATATCCCTATTTAAGTCAAAATCAGTTGAAAGACCTGGTAATTCCCAGCAATCGAATTCTTTAACAGAGACAAGACTCAGTCCAAGGCTGTCAGCAAAGGAGACTCTCCGAGAAGCTGAGGTTGGGGTGTCCAGATACGCATCTTCAGAGGATCCCGACCCTCTTCTGCTTAGCTGAGGGGAGAAGCCAGGCTTGAAGGTCGCCTTAACCTCTTCATCTTCACACACAGAATCAGACAGATTAGGAAGTTCTAAAAACTTATCTTTGCTAATCTGACCAGGTACTTGAGTGGGCTCCATTGGTCTCTCTGATATATCAAATAAGAGAAAACTGTACAGCTAGTAGGGGTGATATCTGAGATAGTGATGCTTAGAATAAGTGTAAGGTTTCAGTTGACACTGCAGAAAGCTCTATAAATAGGTCCAGTGGCTTGTAAACTATGCTAGCCTGCCTCCAAAGGCCTTTTACATGATAGTGTCCGTGCTACCCTGGCCAGCATGTTCCAGATTTAACTCTTGATGTTGAAAGTTGCATTCGTTTATGAGCTCGGTTCCAAAGAGACATCAATTATCGTTTTTTTTGTCGTTAAAATATTAAAACTAGGTATAAACATACTGCTTTAATTAGCTGATATAAAAATATAAAAGAAATAAAGAAGCAGTGAAATAATGAATGTGTGCAGTGAGGAGAATCGGTCCAGGAAGTAGGTAAGGTTGGAGAGTAGACTGTATGAATGCTTGTAACTTGGAGAGGTCTACAGTTTGCTAAAAATCATAACTAGCAATTTCTGAGGCGTTAGTGTCAAATTTTGATGGTAAAGGGTCAAGTACAGGTGCTGAAATTAAGTAAAAGAGAAAACTCAAAAATGTAAATAATTATATGCCTGACCACAAAAATCTACCAGCAAGAAATTTATCCTATTATGATGGAAAAATGTGCGCAGAAAATGTCACCATCTAATCACCTGATAGTTTATATTTAAAAAAAAAAATCTCTAAATAATATTGAAAGGTTGGCATGAAGGAAATGAAAAATATTATATACTAAAATAGAATCCTTGCAATATTTAAAAAAAAAAATTAAACAGTTAAGTAGAAAAAGGGAAAGGAAAATAAACTTATACAGGTACGTGTATGGAGAATTCCTGGAAAGCTTCAAGAGAAATTTTAGTAGGTTTAGTATTAATTGCGGAGACTGAAAATCCTTTGAAATGTTTAAAATGATGAGCATGGCCCTTTTAAAATATCTATAACTTGAACTCAATTAAAATATAAAATATAAACTGAAAGAGGGGCCTAAATGTGACCCTTTCTTTCAAATGATAACTTCATAAACATTGTAACTTATTGTAAAACTTGACTCATATAAATTCTGTGACTGAGAATTTACTCTCCAAAGCTGGAAATGCATGGGGCATATATCAAAAAGAAAGTGAAAATATTTAGGTTATTTCTCATTTAAATAGCTAGGATAAGTATGGGCCATGTGAATCTTTTCAGAGTAGCAAATAGAGATAATTGCAAATCTGAAGGTTAGGGATAGCCCCTAACATAAACAGTTTAAAGATACATAAACTGCTTCATTTTCATATAATAGAACAGTATCCCATTTTCTCCCATCCACGGTGCTCAATTTCAACATGTTATCCTGCTCCTCAGCTGCTCAGGTAAACTAATTTTAGCATAAGGAGAACATTTGCAAACTAAGCTTTACACTTTCATTCCCCCTCCCCCTGTGTATTACTAAAACATTTCAGAGTACCTTTTTTTTTTCCAAAAAAAATAAAAACAATCATTCAGGAGCCCAGTAAATAGGGTGTGGGTAGCATGCTCCAATAAGATAATCCCAAGAGTCTATTTATACGGCTCTATTTATAAACGTCAAATAAGGATAAGTCACATGGCTAGTGTAACAAACTCAGATCAGTTGCATAATAGCCCTTCCCGTTTCTTAAGGAATGGAAAGGGGTATAAGCATAACAACTTAGAAACATAAAGTGCCATGAGGTGTTTCTTGGATAGAGCCTGTTCAAAGAATAAAGATAACTGAAATAATCTTTGTAGGAGCAGGACAGAGTCATAAACACACTGGAGTCAATATGTTCTTTGCTAAGGTAACGATGGTTACCTCCAGTAATTTAGAAAGCATGGAGGCTGGTGCTTCATTCAGATTCTCTGTTTTCTTGGTGAGGAAGATAGCAGAAATGGAACATATACAAATATACCAGAAAACCTCCTGAACAGAACACCAGCAGCTCAGGTGCTAAGATCAACAATCAATAAATGGGACCTCATGAAACTAAAAAGCTTCTGTAAGGCAAAGGACACTGTCGTTAGAACAAAACAACATTCTACAGACTGGGAAAAGGTCTTCACCTACATCTGACAAAATCAAACACCAATAAACAACCTAACCCAATTTAAAACTGGGGCAAAAGAACTAAAAGAAGATTTCTCAACAGAGGAATCTCAAATAGCCAAGAAACACTTAAATAAATGTTCAGTGTCCTTATTCATTAGGGAAATGCAAATCAAAATGACTCTGAGATTCCATCTCACAGCTGTCAGAGTGGCTAAGATCAAAATCTTAAGTGACAGCTTATGCTGACTAGCACGTAGAGAAACACTCCTCCATTGCTGGTGTACAAACTTGTACAACCACTTTGGAAATCAGTCTGGTGCTTTCTCAGAAAATTAGGAGAAGCTCTTTCCCAACACCCACATATAGCTGGATAGATACCATAAGGATGTTCCACCATACACCAAAGACACTTGTTCAGCTATGTTCATAGCAGCTTTATTCATAATAACCAGAATCTGGAAACAACCTAGATGTCCCTCAACCAAAGAATAGATTTAAAAAAATTGTGGTACATTTACACAATGGAATATTACTCATCTATTAAAAACAAAGAAATCAGGAAATTGGCTGGCAAACGGGTAGCACTAGAAAATATCACTCTGAGTGAGGTAACACAGACCCAGGAAGACACACATGGTATGTACTCACTTATAAGTGGATTTTAGCCATATAGTATAAGAGAAACATACTACAAGGCATAGTCCCCAAAAAGACAAGTATCAAGGAGGCTCCAAGGGAGGATGTATAAATCTCACACAGAAGAGAAAGTTAGAATAGACAGAGATAGTAGTCAAATAGAGAGAACAAGGAAAGAGAGGGGCACAGAGAAATATGAGGTAGAGATCAGGCCTGGGGAGAGTGGGAGCAGGGGGACAGAAGGTCTGTAGAGAAAAGAGAAACTGAGGGTTGGGGACATCTCTATGACAAGGTGGAGACGTAGGTCAGGGTAGGCTCCTGGAAATATATGAGAGGGGCTCAAGCACATACTCCTGGTAGCAGAGGCCATAGAGACAGATAAATGACACCCTCTAACCAGACAAGTCACTTAGTAGAGGGAAGGGAACACGAACTCACCCACAAAAACAACCCAAATTTTACCCTGCCTACAAGATGTGCAGGAATAAAGATAGAGCAGAGATTGAGGGAATGTCCAACCAATGCCTGACCCACCCTATGAGAGAGTGCCAACCCAATGCTGTGAATGGTACTCTGCTAAGCCTTCAGACAGGAGCCTATCAGAGTTGTCCTCTGTGGGGCACTACCCAACAATGCACCAAAACAGATCGCTGAGACTCACAACCAAACATTGGGCATTGCCTAGGGAGTCTTATACAAAAATGGAAGAAAAAGGAAAACACCTGGAGATGACAGGTGATCCACAAGAAGACCAACAGAGCCAACCAGGGCCCAGAGGGGCTTGCTGAAGGGGCAGCATCAACCTAGGACCATGAAGAAACTGGACCTAGGCCTCCTACAAAGATTTAGCAGATGGGCAGCCTGGGCTTCACTGGGTCCTCAAGTCAGGAAAGCAGGGACTGCATCTGACAATGACTTTTCTACCATCTTTTTGATTACTTCCCCCTGGCAGAACTGCCTTTCCAGGCCACAAGGGAAAAGGACATGCCCAGTCATGATGCAACTTTATGAGCTGTGGTGGACAGGAAGGGCAGAGGCCTCCGCTTTTCTGAGGAATGGAGGCAGGGAGAGGGAGAGACAGCGAGGGTAGGACAGGGAGGCGAGGTGAGATGGGGCTAAAAACAGAATATAAAATAATGTTTATAATAAAAGAAAATATATGTCTAGAACTTAAAGTGTTTTCTTCTTTAGACATATTCCTTATTAGCTAATGAAATTGTTTCTTGATCTTCTCCGGTCAGGTTTTAAAGAAAAATGGTTAATAGTTTGTGGTTTATAAATTCAGAAACTTCAGGAGTCAAAAATAAGAAAGAGTGAGCATTTATGCAGATAAGTGAGGAATTGTAACTTACTCGACACTTTCATAGATGTTGTTGTATGACTGCAACCCAAAGTCAGGAAATTTTGAGTCATAAAATATGTCAGTGGTTCCTAACTAGAGACTCGTATCAGAATTTCTGTGACAGAAACTCACGTTATAGCTTGGATGCACTATCAGATCTACAGACTAAAATTTCCCAGGATGAAGAGCTTCTCCGGGGGGTTGGCACACAGGCATGGTTTAGTTGTATGAATGGTCTGGTTCATTGACGTTAGAGTTGGGGATTTGTATTCTGCTCCTAGGAACCACCATTGCTCCTGTACTGTATGTCCTTTTTTGGTATGGACCCTGTGAAACACTTTGCTAATACATACTAAAAATATGCATTAGCAATTTATACTTACCAAACATCTAGGCTTGTCTTTCACATAAGAAAGCAAATTGAGGACAGCAAAGTATCCCGTCATTTCATAACCCAGCTGAGAGTTGAACAAAGCGCTTGTTTTCAGCCTAAGCTCTCCTCATTCTACCACACACGTATACTCTCTTGTTTTAGAATTCATAATTAATAAATTAACAAGTGAGGCTTGTCATTAAAACCCATTTGTTCTAGATTTGGTTTATTTTTAATAATTAACTTTTGTGAACTTTCTTTTACTTTTTCCATTTGATGAAATATCTCTGGAGGTGTCCAGATAATTTTTCTTTATGAGAGAGTCTTGCAACCTTCAACCCATGTGCTCTGGTTGAATATAACCTCTCAGGCTATAGAGACTTCTGTTCATGAATGACAGAATTACATTTTAAAAATTAAAAAGAATCACAATCACTTTAGATATAATCCTGTCAAACTATTTAATGGACACTACTTCAATGTTTTAGACACAAATTTTTCCCCCCCAAAATGGCAATCATTGGAGAAAAATCTGCCAATAAAGTATAGACATAGAAGTCAGCAAAAACAGAAAGCTTACATTGATAAAACTAAAATTTTAATATATCCGCCATTCACTCTTCAGCCAATTGAATGAGGCAATATAGACAAACGATTTCATTATAGTAAAAAGCTTTGTCACAAAAACATCTCAAATTTTAATTTATGCAGCCAAAGCTTATGCAATACTCAACCATCATGACCTTACATATGCAGATCATACAGTCTGATTAAAATCAGTGGGCTAGTTAATAAAAGCATGTGAATATAGACCTCTGAGGGCACTTAGCAAGAGAATATTGGATAAAATCTTCATTTTGCGTATCATAAAGCTGAAATCCCTCAATTCTTCTGTCATGCTGAGGCAATTCAGCATTATCTGTAATAGGAAAATAAACCTACCTAAAGGTAGGTATTACTGATAATGAATATAAAAAACTATATGCATCATAATAAAATGTTTATGACATAATGTGATATATAAAGAATAGCTAACTATTAAGATTAAATATATCAAATCTGAGAGTTCTATTTATGAGAAATAATATGATTCCAGAAATCACTTATGTGGTTGAAAAAGCTCCAAATAATTATTTACAGTATCAAAGTTAGAAAATGTGTGCAGATGTGAACTGTTCATCAAAAAAAATGTTATTAATTTTTTTTCTGGTCCATTGTCTATCAGCTTTCTTTTTTATTTTTATTTTTTTGTTTTTTTTACACTTTATTTACTTTGTATCCCCCCATAAGCCCCTCCCTCCTCCCCTCCCGATCCCACCCTCCCTCCCCCTTCTTCATGGATGCCCCTCCCCAAGTCCACTGATAGGGGAGGTACTCCTCTCCTTCCTTCTGATCTTTTCTATGAGATCACATCATATTAACTTCTTGTTCTAGGTCAAACACTGAGTTTACAGTAAGTTTATAAAGTAGATCTAAAGGTAACATTTGTTCTCAGCCACCTAACATCTGTGCCAAATCATGAAGCATTTCACTATTTCATGTCAATCAAACAGAGGAAGAGGATCCAGGCAGTCCTGATGAGACTTGATAAGCAATGGGCAGATGACAAGGGAGGTGAACTCCCCTTTTCAGTGGACTAGGGAAAGGGAATAGGGCAGAAGATGGTGTGTGGGGGGTGAGACTGGAAGGAGTTGATGGAGGGGGCTTCAATCCAGATATATAATGAATAAATTGTGAAAAATTAAAATTAAAAAAGAAAAAAGATATTAATCATCATCATCTTCTTCACCAAGGAAGAGCACCCCAATTGGTTGTACAATACCATATGGTTAGCCCTGAAAATATACACACAAAAGTAAAATCTCATAGAGTGAACAGATTATATTTCTATTGTTAAAGATATATGTGTAGGTATATATATATATATATATATATATATGTGTGTGTGTGTGTGTGTGTGTGCATATATTTATATATATATATGCATATATAGAGAAGTTAGGAATGCAAGGGACATACTTCAACATAAAGGCAATTTATACCAAGCCAATGCCAATTGAAACTGTGTGAAACTCAAAGCAATTCAGCTAAAACCAGGAACCAGACAAGGTTGCCTACTCTCTCTATACCTATTAAATATAGTATTTGAATTAGCTAGAGCAATGAGACAACTGAAAGAGATCAAGGGGATACAAGTTGGAAATGAAGAAGTCAAAGAATCTTTCTTTGCAGATGATATGATAGTAAACACAACTGACCCTAAATATTCCATCAGGAAACTCCTACAACATTTTTTTTAGCAAAATAGCTTAAAAATTAACCCACAAAAATCAGTGGCTATCCTATATACAGAAGAAAGTGGACTGAGAAAGAACCAAATCCTTCCACGACAGCCTCAAATAATATTTAATATCATGTAGTAACTTCAAGCAAGTAGAACATTTGTATGACAAAAACTTCAAGCATTTGAAGAAAGAAATTGAAGAAGCCATCAGAAGACAGAAAATCTCCATGCTTATGGACTGGTTGGATTAATATAGTAAAAATGACCATCCTGCCAAAAACAATCAAGGAATTTAATGCAATCCACATCAAAATTGCAACACAATTTCTCACAGATCTTGAAAGTTCAATCTTCGGGTTTGTGTGGAAATACAAAAAGGATACAATTGCTAAAAAAAAAAAAAAAAAAAAAAAATCCTGAATAATGAAAGAACTGTTGGAAGTATCAGCATACCTTGACTTGAAACTGTACTGCAGAGCTACCGTACTACAAAAATAGCATTGCATTGCTCCTCTGCGCCCCCACCCCAAAACAGACACATTGGTTGATGGAATTAAACTGAAGAACCAGACATAAATCCACACTTGTAGACACCTTATTTTTGACAAAGAAGTGAGAAATACACCTTTAAAAAGAGACAGCATCTTCAGCAAATGGGTGATGGTCAAAGTGTACAGCTACATGTAGAAGAATCCAAATAGATCCATATTTATCACCCTACACAAAACTCAACTTTAAGTGAATCAAGGTAAAATGACATAGGATGAACCTGATAGAAGAGAAAGGGGAATAGTCTTGAACACATTGACACAGGAAAACACTTTTGAAAAAAGAACAACATTATCAGAGTCACTAAAAGTAACAATTAATAAATGGGACCTCATGAAAATGAAAAGTAAAAGACGCTGTCATTCAGAGGGACAGCCTACAGAATAGAAAAAAAAAAAAAAACTTTGATCAGTTACGCATTGAATAAAGTGTTGCTATCCAAAATGTATAAAGAACTTTTAAAAGCTAAATATCTATGAAACAAATAATCCAGTTTTTAAAATATAGAGATCTAAAAAGATTATTCTCAAAAGAGGAAACTAATGATTGAGATGCTCTTAAAGAGATGCTCAGCACACTTAGCCACCAGGAGAATGCAGATCAAAATTAGGTTAATGTTTTTATCTCACACCCATCAGAAGGACTAAGGTCAATAAGACAAATGAAAGCTTATGCTTGTGAGGATGTAGAGTAAGAGAAACACTAATCCTTTACTGGAGGGAGTGCAAACTTGTTAAACCAATATGAGATTTGGTGTGGTGGTTTCCTCGGAAGATGGGAATCAACCTACTTCAAGATCGAGCTACACCACTCTTGAGCATATGGCCAAAGGGTTACCAAGGCAGGGTTACAATTGCTGTGGTAAAACATCATGAAGAAAGTAACTTGGGGAGGAAAGGGTTTATTTGGCTTACACTTCCATATCGCTCTTGATCATCTAAGGAAATCAAGACAGGAACTCAAATAATGCAGGAACCTCGAGACACGATCTGATACAGAGGCAATGGAGGGGTGCTGCCTTCAGGATTGCTCCACACAGCTGCTCAAACCTGCTTTTTTTAGTAGAATCCAAAACCACCAGCCAAAAGGATGAAATAACCCACATTGAGCTGGGCCCTCTTCCCTCCTTTCAGATAACTCAAGCTTGTGTCAAGTTGACTCAAATTATACATCACGGATGTTTCATCCTATGATAGAGACACATGCTAAACCACATTCATTGCTGCTGTACACATAATAGCAAAAAAGTTGGAAGCATCTTCAGTGTCCTCAACATAAGAATGGATAAAGAAAACATGGTAATTTACATAATGTAGTATTAGTCATTTAAAACAAGCCAGCAAACAACAACAACAAAGAGAAATCATGAAATTTTCAGGTAAATAAATGGAACTAGGAAAAAAACAATCACCCTGAATGAATTACCCCAGGCACAGAAAGACAGATACCATCTGTACTTGCCTACCTGGTGGTATGAGTTGCTAAGTTAATAACTGCCAACTTTTCAGCCAACCTATGCAAATCTGTCTGCGGGACCTAGGATCTGAGCACGTGAAATAGTGGGCAGACAATAGTGTAATGCTGTAGACAATTTTATGTTAGTTTTAGTGTATTTTTATACACTAATATAAATTTAAAAAGCAGTGATCCAAGGAAGGTTGTTTGAGTTCAGAAAGGCATGATAGGGAAAAACATGTAAATAAACATCAGTAAGCACATACTAAATATTAACAGAACAGGCCTTTCCAAGAAGATCTCAGGACAGATCAATTTGAATACAATTGCCTTGCATATCCTGTAGATTATATCTGGGAAATCAGGAAAGCAAGGGAAAGGCAATATCCAAATTCAGGGTACACTGACCAGATTGGGTTCTATAGCTATGATCTGACATCCAACAAGAATAAACACATCTTATAAAATGAAGGCAAATTTTTAACACAGGAGGCATGAAATCACATCCAAGTATAATTCAGGGATCAAAGTGCGCCTGAGGCAACAGGCCCTCTGAGGTTTTTGTTTGTTTCTTTCTTTGTTTTGTTTTACCTTTCTCAGTTCCCCAAGACAATGAACAAAAGGAAAAGCATAGGGGAACAGATAAAATTTATTGGTCATTTGAGGGAAGAATGGAAACTTAATACAGTAGAAACTCCGATACACATATGAAAGTGATCTAAATGAAACTGCCAATGTGCAAGACAGAGCTCCTACTGCCCATCTCTTGTCACCAATTGAAGCTTCCTATGCTGGGAATGGGTTCTGGCCAAGTGGGTCCTGTGGCAATCCACAAACAATTCAGGCTGTTGCCAAGACAATAAGTTGCATACACTAATGGCAAGGTCGCAATGCTGAAGACCACACTCGCACAAATCATTTAACATGGAGAAGTTCAGCTACTGTCTACATAGAACTTTCACCCACATGGTATGATTTAGGGGTTTTAGTATAAAAGGGTATTTACTCTGAAGGCTTGTAAAGGAGAAACATAAACACCAACCCAGCCGTGAATCCTTTCATCTACAATAGTGTCTTGCCTTGAAGATATATGCTAGGAAAATGGTGGCATAAAACTTGGAGTAACTAACCTATATCTGATTTGACTTAAGTCCCACTCCATGAGACAAAACTCATACCTGACAGCTTAGGTGACCAAGAACCTGAAACTAGATAGTCCAGGAATGTAGGGTGAAACCAAATATTACTGTTCTAGAAAGGAAAAAATATAGCAACAAAATGACTCTTAATGACATTCTGCTATATTCATAGATTAGAATCTTGCTCAGTCATCACTATAGAAGGAAGCTTCTTCCCACTGCAGCTGGAAATGGATGCAGAGATTTACAAGCAGAGATTATGCAGAGAGTGAGAGAACTTAGAAAATGCAGCCCTATATGGGCTATTTTTCATCAAAATATTCCCCTCAGTAGTAAGGAAACCCTCAGTAAGAAAAGGAGTAAAAAGCAGAAGAGCCAGAATGGATGGAGAATGGGAAGAGGAAAAGGCCCAGTAAATCAACACTATCAAAACACTTTAGGAACTCAGAGACTGAGGCAGCAAGTTCTGAGCCTGCAGAGGTCTGCATCAGATCCTTTGCTTGTGCTATGTCATCCAGCTTAGAGTGTTTATGGGATTGCCGAGTGTGTGAAAGAATGGGCCTCTGTTTCTTGTGCCTTCCCTTAGACTCTTTTCCTGCTCCACGATTCCAATGCATTTGTTTTTGTTTCATCTTATTATATTCTATTCTATCATGTTATACTATCACACCTTAGGAGCTTTTTTTTTTTCTGATGAGAGACAGAAAGGCCCAGATATAAGGGGAGGTAGAGAGGAAGAGGGAGGAGCAGGGAGAAGGTGTATCATGATCAGGATCTATTAAGTGTGGGGAAAAAAAAAACTATTTTCAATTAAAGGGGAAAAAAAAGAATCAGTAAGTAAATAACTCACAAGTCTCCAGAAGTTCCTGAAATGCACCGGATTCCCAAGGCCCTTTACCCTCATGCTTATGAGAACAGCAAGACTGCCAAGGCAAGGGGACACTCCTTTGTTGAACACCTGTAAGTCATGCAGTGTGCTCTGTGGAGGCAGGTTTTGCAAGCTGTCCCCAATACTGGGTTGTCTTTTAATGCAACATTTGTGTCAATAAAACTCATGGCTTCAAATACACACACACACACACACACACACACACACACACACACACATACACTCACCCACACACTCAGTCAAAAGGAAATCTATTGATACTATTGTGTACTTTTGTAACAGCTATCCTAGGAAGGTTTGCAGGGAAAAACTGCTTTGTTAACAGTTGTGTCATTATGTGTCCCATAGTACACAAACTGATTATGTCCTGGATGGATTAATGTATTGATTGTCTGATATTTAAATAAAATTTGTATATATAAATATAGCAGAATGTATAAATTCAAAATAATTCTTATAATTCTATTCAGAGTAGCATTTACTTTTACTTCTATAATATAGACAAATCAATAATCATAAGATTCTAAAGTTTTTATTAATTAGTCCTAAATGTATACACACCTGCTATATTATTTAATACTAAAAGTATACATGCCTGATATATGTGGCAAGCATCTATTTCCTGAAATATATTGTGTCCTAAAACTCTGTGCTTGTCAGAGTGGTGTAATTTCAATATTCAAGCAAATGCGGGAGAATAGTAAGTTTAAGGCCAGCCTCGGCTACAGAGAGACATTGTCTCAAAACTAGGAAACAGACCAAACGGCACAAAGCAAATACCCAGAAATCTGCATTCTTGCTTTGGACCACATGTCTCAAGAAGTGCACAAAGTGGTTCAAACTACTGGTGACCCTCAATGTGCAAGGAAGAGGGAAAGAAGAGAAGAATTCTTTTACTTCTGAATCATGCCACAGTATTCTGTTTTATTCATTCTCTTTTTACTGTCACAATTAATTATGGATGCTAAAATAGATTATGATTATCTTCCTCTTTCATTAATCTTCTGTTGATGTCACTGAGTTAAAAATGGTTTGGACAAAAAAAAATACAACAAACAAACAAACGAACGAACAAAACCACCTTAATCCAGAAGAAAAACTAGAGTTGATTACTGTGAGAGTTTTAATAATTCAACGTGTAAGAAAGTACATTTTTCAATCAGCTTCTAAGATCAAGATGTGTTGCCTATATTCTACAGATGCTCTGCCACTTGGCTTACTTAATAAAGGTGAAATATTCAGCAGGACTATGACTGTCTTCAAAAGTTTCAGTGATTAATGTGGTGCTTGGTGCAATCTGAGTGGTAATGAGATGTGGGATTGCTCCAAAAATTTAATGAATCAACTGAGTTTATCTTGCAAGAGAGCAAGCCTAATAGTATTGTAAGCTACAATCACTGCCAATATTATTTAATTATCTAAAATGCTTATTATATTCATTTTCCTGGAGATAAGTTGTAACCCTGGTATTGCAGTATATTATCAACAGAGTTCATGGATGGAAAGAAAGGGGTTTAAAATCCTCTGTAATGATGTGTTAAATTTGTGCATATCCACATTTTATTCTGTTAGAAAGTACAGAAGTTTAATCTTAAGCTCCTTAAATAATAAAAGTTACAAGTGATGATTATTACTATTTTTGTTATCCACAAAGCAGAACATTATAATTAAAAAAGATAATCTGATGAGTTAAAAGTAAAAGAAAGGCAGCCTGCTTTGAGGTCCATAAAGTTAGTCTTCAACTCAAACTGAATAAGTGTTACACAAAAAATTCTCTCTTCTGTGTAATATTAAAAATACATGATAGTGTTTATGTAAATGCATATATGCATTATGTGTAGCTGTTCTGAATATTTGGGGAAGAAAAATAAGACTTGCTTCACTTTTCATAACACGTTTTCTCCCACAATGGTTAGATATATTTAGCATCAGTCTAACTTTTCCAGTGGCAAATCAGCATTTACTGATCGAAAGTCAACTATCTTTGGATTATTTGTGATTTTTCTTAAGAACAGAAAAATTTTTAAAAAGAAAAAAAAGTTACAGACATAATTAATCTCATGTTTACACTCAGTTTCTCAGCCATATGTACAGACATACCTATATATGTAATCATACAGCAGTTGGCTGAAATAAGGAGTGAAGATACACGCGTGCGCGC
>REGO01000046.1:4405154-4424107 GCA_010120015.1 Rhombomys opimus | reverse complement strand
CACCTAGGTCTAGTATATGCTTGGTCTTTGCTTGGCGCTTCATTCTTGACAATCCCTTCTGAGCAATCCCTGGTGAGTTAGCTCTGTTGGTCTTCTTGTGGAACTCCTGCCACTCTAGGACCTTCTATCCCCCCCCCCACACACACTCACACACATTTACACAAGACTAAGGGAGATCATTTTCAAGAATTAGTTTTGCATATACATGTGAAGTCCACCAGTTCTAACACTTCAGTTCCCAGCTTCAAAAGTCACCAGGTCATCCTGGAAAAGTCATCTAAATCTCTACGACACATCAAAACAACCCTATGAACACACACACTGCCCGGGTGTCTAAAGGGCAAGGTACTGCATGAGAGAAATGTCCAGTACTCTCCTTTCGACATTTCTGGAATATAAATGTATTTGATTGAATAATTCCCTTGGAAAGGTTAAATATAAACTCTTTCTTAACACAGCTCCCACAGAATGAGTGTGTGATTTCTACGTATGTTCTCTCATTATAATAAAATTTCATTTTATAAAATAGGTGATCTCCAAGGTCCTGTTTAATTTTGTCATTCCGACTCTGTGCCCACAAAATTTATTACATCATTACTGAAGCTGTATTTGAAATTGTGCCTGTTTTGTTTTGTTTTTTTTTTTTTCCCAACATGCATGCATATAGATGTTTTGGCAAAGGTGATATTGTTCATTTCTCAAGCCTCTATTTTAGGAAATTTTAGAATGCAATCTGATAATCTTATTTTATGTGAGGTGTCAGACATAAAGAGATACCTGTGAAATCTTCCTGGCCTGAGGAGACTACAGTCTATCCCAGGAAATGCAGTGTGATGTTTATAACTCTTGATAGGTTCCTTCACTTTTGGGGGTGCTCTTTTGTTGATTATTTTACTAGATTGTCTTGCCCATGCAATTTAGGTCATTTACATACATCAAAAATGCATCAGATTGGCCTGGACTGGATTGCCATAGCAAATATTGCTTTTCTCTTATCATGCATTCTGTATTACAAGGAAACAGGCAATAAAGGTAATATTGAAAGAATCATCAGTCCAGACAGCCAATGTTAACAAGGTCTTATTTTTGCTTTCATAATGTTGTAGAATTGACTCAAAGTTTTGAATTAATTCTATCTTCTGCCTTTAGACATGACGAAGTGAGAGTTGGCTCTTTAATGGCTGGGTGTTAATACCTTTCACAACTCCAAGCACAGCAGATCTATTCTACCAGAACAAAGACTCTCCACCTGGACAGCTTTTAGTTGACATTCGGTATGCGAGTTTTTAAACAGAGGGTAAGTCATCAGGAAATGTTATTGCAGAACAGTTATTTGGTACATGTACACCATGTGACAGTTTCTTGGCACATAGTAAGATAAGAGCAAGTTTACCCAGCAATAAGATGGTTGTACTTATTTACTTTTAGTATAGAATTACACGTAGCTGACTAATTGACATTGCCCGATGCTCAATTGCAGCCGCCCCAAGCCTTTGGTGGGCGACTGGAGGTTATGAACACCAGCATTGAGTATGCTTTGGATGAGATCACAGTTCAAAGTGGAAGAAGAATGTTTAGGGTGCTTTAGAGGCTATTGGAAATTCTATCCTCATCTCAAGCCAAAGGTCACAATATTTCTAAAAATCTTTAGACAGTAACTCAAACACTAAAGTCTAAAATAAGCATTTTTAACATTATACAGTGAGATCAAAGATAAGCTGATTTATAGCTACTTGCTGAGAAATTTTGCAAAATTAAACCAATACTTACTCTCCTTTAAGAGCAGAAAACCTAGTATATATCATAAAACAGTGAAGTCCACAGAATTCAATCATCTTGACTCTAAATGAAGTATTTCAGGTAGGATTCATCAATATCTTGTGTGAGAGCAGAGATGCTGTGGTACCCAACAAGGTAAGGCTCTTCCAGAAACACCTCAGAATAATTCTATCTTTGACTTTAAAGATATAATTACTTTTTAATTATATATTTGGTGAAATCTTTTTTGTAATTTTTCATTATTATTATTATTATTATTATTATTATTATTTATTCACTTTGTATAGCAGTTGTAGCCCCCTCCGTCATCTTCTCCTGGTCCCACTTTTTCTACCTCTTTCTCCCCTATCCCTCCTCCCTACTCCTCTGATAAGGGAGGTCCTCCTCCCCTACTGTCTGACCATAGCCTATCAGGTCTCATCAGGACTGTCTGGATTCTTTTTCTCTGCGGGCTGGCAGGGTTGCCTCACCAAGGAGAAGCGATCAAGGAGTAGACAATTGAGTTCATGTTAGAGACTGTCTTCTCTCCCATTACTAGTGAACCCACATGGAGACTCAGCTCTTTACATCTGAGCAGGAGATCTAGGTCCTCTATATGAATGGTGTTGGTTAAATGTATTGGCACAGGAGACAGTTTCCTGGACAGAATACCAGGAGCTCAGGCTCTAAGATCTACAATCTATAAATGGGTCCTCCTGAAACTGACAAGCTCCTGTAAAGCAAAGAGCAAAGTCAACAGAACAAAACAATAGCCTACAGTCTGGGTGAAGTTCTTTACCAACCCTACATCTGGCAGAGGGTTAATGTCCAGAATATATAAAGAATTCAAGAGTTAAACACCAACAAAGCAAGTAATCCATTTAAAAATGGGGTACAGAGATAAAGAGAGAATTCTCAACAGAAGAATATTTAATTCTGAGAAACACTTAAAGAAATGATCAATGTCCTTAGTCATGAGGGAAATGCAACTCAAAACAACTCTGAGATTCCATCTCACACCCATCAGAATGGCTAAGATCAAAACTCAAGTGACAAGACATGCTAGAGAGGATGTGGAGAAAGGGAAACTTCTCTCCCTTGCTGGTGGGAGTATAACCTTGTACAACCACTTTGGAAATCAGTCTGGAGCTTTCTCAGAAAATTAGGAATAGTACTACCTCAAAACCTAGCTCTACCATTCCTGGGCATATATCCAAAAGATGCTCAACCATTCAACAAGGACATTTGTGCAACTATGCTCATAGCAGCTTTATTAGTAATAGCCAGAATCTGGAAACAACCCAGATGTCCCTCAACTGAGGAATGGATACAGAAAATGTGGTACTTTTACACAATGGAATACTACTCAGCAATTAAAAACAAGGAAATCGTGCAATTTGCAGGCAAATGGATGGAAGTAGAAAAGATCATCCTGAGTGAGTTCTCGCAGAAGCAGAAAGATATGAATGGTGTATACCCACTTATTAGTGGATATTAGCCATATAATATAGGATAAACGTTCTAAAATCTACAGACCTAAAGAAGCTAAACAACAAGGAGGATTCTAGGGAAGATGCCTATATCTTATTCAGAAGGACAAACAGGATAGACAATTAAGTGGTTGAATAGAGAAAACAGAACTGGAGCCTACCACAGATGTCATCTAAAAGACATTAATCAACCTGGATGGCATCAAAGCAGATGCAGAGACTGACAGCCAAACTCTGGCAGAGCACAGAGAGTCTTATGAAAAAAAAGGGGAATATGAAAGAACAGGGAGGGACAGGAGCCCCACAAGGAAACCAGCAAAGCCCCCAAAAAATCTTTTTAAAAGAAGGGCTCAGGGTGGACTGCAGAGACTGATGCATCAACCAAAGAAATATTTTACTGTTGCCAAATATTTCCCAGTTTCCACGTTCATTTACAGCACCCCATATGAACTCATGACCTACAGTTTAAGCTGCATAGTAGAACACATTCAGTCCAAAAGGCCAGGGAATTTTCAGATCCTCCATCTAATTTCCCTGTGAAAAAATGAGGTTTTGCGTAAGAAGGGAGGTAGTTTTTGTGTGTTTGGTTGTTTTGTTTTGTAGTATATAATGGCAAAGCCAGCCATTAATAGACTCTCTCAAAATACAGTAGTTCCTCCTCTTAAGTAATTACTTGTAGAACAATGAAGGGGCATTCAATTTTTTTCCTATTCCATTCTTAAAGATGTCTTCCAGCAATTAGAACCTTTATTGTTAGATATTTAACACAGACACAGGTAGGGCTGACATGACCAATGAAATGGAACTCAGAATCAAGCAAGTGGACTGAAGGAACGTGGAAATCAGGCTTCTCATCTCAGCAAGTACAAAGTGATTGTCAGAGATTCCTAGTCAAGGAGAATGTCCAGCAGTTCCCAAGACGAGAAAGGAATCCTACAGCAGTGTTAATGCCATAATTGCACTGCTCATTCACATAAGGAGATTTCTCTACTTCCTGAGCTCTGTCTAATGTTTGGCTGTGGATCTCGGCATCTGTTTCCATCAGCAGCTGGGTGAAGACCCTCAGAGGAATTGTGCTAGGCTCCTGTCTATAAGCATAGCAGAGTAACCTTAATAGTATCAGAGATAAGTTCTCCCTCGCGGGATAGGTCTCAAGCTGGGCTAGTCTTTGGTTGGCCATTCTCTCAGTCTTTGCTCCATCTTTGTCCCTGCACATCTTGTAGGCAGGACAAGTTTTGGGTTGGAGGTTTTCTGGGTGGTTTTGTGTCCTCATCCCTCTACTGGAAGTCCTGTCTGGCCACAGGAGGTGGCCACTTCAGGTTCCACATCCCTTTCCCAAGGAGTCTCAGCTAGAGTGACCTCCATAGACTTCCTTGTGCCTCCCCTATCCCTGGGCTCTGGCAATGGAGATGCCCCATTTCTGATTCCTGTTCTCTCACCAGCCCCCTCCTCCCTGATCCCCCGATTCCTAATCCTCATCCCTGTTCCCCGCTCTATCCCCTCTCCTATCCAATTGCCTCCCTCCATCTTCTTCCAATGCCTATTTTACTTCCTTTTCTGGATGAAATTCAAGCATACTCCCTTGGTTCCTCCTTGTAACTTAGCTTCTTTGGGTCTGTGGACTGTAACCTGGTTATCCTGTACTCAATGGCTAATATCCACTTCCAAGGGAGCATACAACATGCATGTCTTTTTGAGTTTGGGTTACCTCACTAGGATGATTTTTTTCTACTTCTATCCATTTATCTGCAATTTTCATGATTTCCTTGTTTTGAATAGTTGAGTTAGTCCATTGTGTAAATGTACCACAGTTTCTTTATCCATTCTTCAGTTGAGGGATATCTGGGTTGTTTACAGTTTCTGGATATTACAAATAAATCTGCTATGAACATAACTGAACAATTATCCTTGTGGTATGGTGGAGCATCATTTGGGTATATGACCATTAGTGATATAGTTGGGTCTTGAGGAAGAACTAGATATACCTGAAAAAACAAGTTTAAACAGTACCTAGCCACAAACCCAGCCCTACCGAAGATATTAGAAGGAAAAGTCCAACCCAAGGAGGCTAAGTACACACAGGAAAGTACAGGAAAGAAATAACCACACAGATGCAAAACCAAAAGAAAGGAAGCACACACACACACACACACACACACACACACACACACCCAGGCACACACACACTACCACTGCCAATATCAAAATAACAGGAAGTGACAACTGCTCGTTAATATTTCTCAACAACAATGGACTCAACTCCCCCAATAAAAAAACACAGGCTAACAGAATGGATCCTATGCAGGACCCATAATTCTGTTGCATACAAGAAACACACCTCAGCAATAATGATAGACATTACCTCAGTAGGCATGTCCTGCCAGGTTTCTTGCTACTGCCATTTATAGAGTAAACAGTTCAGTAAGATTGTTGACTACTTTTTCTTTTTAATGTAGGAGCTTGCAAAATTTTCCCCAGAAATATATAAGGTAGGAAGAACAAAAGCTCCCATGACAGTATCAGCTTGATTTCCCCATGTTCTTTGACTCAGGCATGTGGTGTATTCAGAAACAGAGTCTTACTGCCAAGTTCTGGAGCTCAGCCAAGAGCGGAAGCTAGGCATTTGTGTGCTGAACAGCCATTATCTAAAGCTTCTAAGAAATGAGGCATATGTCTCATAGGAGGATCCCTATGGGATAGAGGTGCTTTGTTTTGTACCAACATTTAAAAAAATATTAATGGGGAAGACAAAGTTAGAATTCACACACAACTGAACAAACATTACATAATTTTCTGGTATATTTTCACTAAAAATATGAAGTTACAAGAAAAATGATCCCTTAATCGGTATCTCAGAATTAGGGCCATTAAAAAAAAAAAGATGTGCTAATATATATTGCCACTGCTTCTATTGAGTTATAAAGATTTCGAATTTAGAAATGGCATACTTTCTTTCCCCAGGAGGATGATAGGATTGAATTACTGAAGGAAAGAAGCTGTGCAAGTTTTCCCATCCAGAATTTCCCAGATGTGGCAGTAATTGTCTACAGCTTCTACCTTAGGCTATTTGTCCTATTTTTCTCCCACCCTTTAAACACTGTATTAACCACCTTGTGACATCATGGGTAAGTGTTCTGAGCACAGGTGAATTGACATATAGAATATGAATAAAGTTTGTTTACCTACTCTATAATTCAGAAGCAACATATCAATCTCCAAGATTCAAACATTGTTTGTCATATGACATACAAGGTCTGCAGTTCTACACAGCGAATTCCAAAAAGGAAAACAATCTACAGTCATCAGGTTCTGCTACATATATGTGAGTGTCATTTCTGCAACTGATGCTAAAACCTGAAATGTGGCTGCCAGGCAGGTGAATTTTCTTTACACATCACTCCTGTGAGCTTTGTGTCTAAATTATCTCGCCACATAAAAGATCAGCTTGAAACTTATTGCTCACCTCTTATCTATTCAATGGTTTGATGGAACAGTGAAGAATATCGTTAAAGACAATGAGGCATCAACTCCTTTAATTATTCTCTCTTGAGAATCTTCCATTTCAGACCATCTACTTCAGATTTGGAATCCTGACATTTTAACCTCTTCTTGATTAAAGGTTTCTATCTCCAGCTCAGAAAATGCTTGCTTATATATGGCTTCTCACAAATGGCTTAACCTTTCTGCATCTCAGTTTCATCCCTTCTACAATAAGCATAATTACAGTGGGCTCTATCTGCCCAGCATGTGGCAGACATGCTCCATGCAAGGATTCCCTGTAAGCTCTTCACGTGGAGTTCTAAATTCCTTCTAAGAACAAAGACAAGATGGAAATAGGATGACTAAAAGCAAGGCAGGTCTAAGTGCAGGGGAAAGTGGGGGACTCAAGAGGCTTGAGGTATCACTCAGCCTTAAAACATTTCGTTCACTTACCTGAGAAAGCCTTTAAAGAATTATGCAGAACAGAAAGTTATAGCTAGTGTAAGGGCTAGTAAGATGGCTCAGTTGCAAAGCTAGCTTGCTGTGGCATATGAGCTTGCACTCTCGTGCACACACATCAAACACACAGTACTTAATAAGTAAAGTTAAAATTTTAAAATAATGAGGTAGCTTTCTTTTAAAACTTCTGGTTTTTAATTTTTTTTGTTCTGTACGGGTCTACTCGCCAGTGTGTGGGTGACAGGGCACATGTATGTAGGACAGCTTGAGTTAGCTCTCTCCTTTCGTCATGTGGGTTCCAGGTGGGACTCCATCATCAGGAGTGACAGCAAAAGCTTTTATCTGCTAAATCATCTACCCAGCCCGGTTTTATGTTTTAAAGAGGTATAAAGACATAAAATTGAGAACTCACATGGTGTTATTTTTCTTAGTGTGAGAAGGGGCGAGACACTGATTCTAGGGTGGGGAAGTGAGTTATTGTTTCCTGATTTCGTCTGTAACAGAGAAGAAAACATCTTGTACCTACAAACGGGTTTGTACCTTTGAGTCATTTTAGTTTGGGATACCTCCTATACTTCATTTTTGAATCATAGAAGTCTTATTTTGTCTTGAAATGTACTTACCTCTAAATATGTTATCATCGTTAGTGAGAAGTATTTCAGTTTACAGGAAAAAGTATGCGGGGAATATTTTTCACAGAATATAAATTACAAATAGCCAATAAACTCCAGTAACTATGTATGCACACTTAAAGCATTCACTCTGCATTAGACCTGCTATTGTTCAAATGTGCTCCATACACAGACATGAATTCAACACTATTTCTAAGAACAAACGTGTTTCTACATCGTACAAACTTAAAGTTTTCTGACCGCAAGAGTCATTATATAGCAAAATATTAGAAGCCTGAGTATTTCTTTGTAACTTACCTTTAAGTTGAATAGAAAGGACTATAAATTAATTTTAAAACCAAATTCAGTCAAAGTAGTGTTACATATAATGTCTCTTCAATTTAGAAAAAAATAACAAAGTCCATGTTAATAACAAGGTATGTCCAGAAATGCTGATTCTATATTAACATTAACATTTAATAATTAATAAACTGAAATGACATTATTTTATATAAAGGCAGTTTGTTAAAATAAGTTATTCTTAAATTATCATTGATTTTTCTATATTTATGAATTTTCTAAAAACCAGATTCTTATAAGCTTTTTGACTTAAAAAAAGTACCAATTCTATGAAAATTTGCCAATAAAAAATTCTTAAATGTAAAGTCACATTCTTTGTTGATTCAATTGCTATGAAATGTTCTATTACCTTTAAATTTCCAACAGCCGTTTGTAGGGAAACATGGATGAAGATCACTTTCTGAAGAAAGGAGCCCATTATCTCTGTGGACTGCTCCACCAAGGTAACAGGATAACATAACACTCAACCTACTATAACCTTACGATAACACCAGTGGACGTGGTTGTAACTGATTCAACAGGTCATCAAGTCCAAGGGTGTCCTCTTTGGTGTTTTCTTGAGGGTAACCAATATGTTCATGGCCACACAGCCCCCAGACTCAAACTTTTCCCTGAAATATGGAGAGAAATACTAAAATTGTCCAGCTTTCAAAAACAGCAAATGTATTTATGTCAAAGTTAAAGTCTAAAGCAATTCTGAAGGATATTATAATCATGTCAATTACTTTTAAAATACGTTAAAGTAAATGAAGAATAGGGAGAACACCGCAATCATTAATGTAGCAGCAAAATTAATTCTACAATAGGTGTGTGGTGAACTAACCTTTCAAGATTACTGGATAGCACATTAAATAAATTCATCAAAATAAGAGTATCCTCATATTTGATAATTTAAAAATTGACATAATTATGAGCTCAGAATACTTTCTAATATTTATGGTATAATATTGCATTTATTTTTTATCTAATATCAACACGAACTATCTGTTTTCCTACATTAAAATAGTGTATCTAAGATTTAGTGTTTACAAATAGCTTATCTAGATGGTCTAATATATAAAAATATATCTTCAGTTACTTAATATATGCAATATCATGTAACTTTAACAGTTACGTAAATAACACTTATGCTGTGTTGTTTAGGTAGTAACAACAATAAAGAGCAGCAATTCTGACCCTGATTACTGTGGTGATAATTTTGTCCATAAATATTTTTGTTTAGTTGACTCTAAAAACAGACATTTATCAAATAAGAAGGTGGCAAATGTATAGCAGGGTTATATTTCTGTACATCTAACAGAGACTTACTATCCGGACACAAAAGCAAATGACTCAATTTTAAAAAATAAATAAAAATAAAAAGGAGTCTGAATGGAAAATTCTCAAAAGAAGAAAGAAAATGGCTAGGGAATATCTCAAAAATTTTCTTTGTAACTAAAAATCTAGAGAAATAAAAATAAAAATCTTTGTTAAACAGCAACAAATTAAATAATACAATTGAAAAATGGAGTACAGAGCTAAACAGAGAATTCTCAATAGAGGAATATCGAATGACAGAGAAACACTTAAAGAAATGTTCAACATCCTTAGTCATCAGGGAAATGCAAATCAAAATGACCCTGCGATTTCACCTTACACCGATCAGAATGGCTAAGATGAATAACTCAAGTGACAACACATGCTGGAGAGGATGTGGAGAAAGGGGAACCCTACTCCACTGCTGGTTGGAATGTAAACTTGTACAACCACTCTGGAAATCAATCTGGCGCTTTCTCAGACAGTTAGGAATAGTGCTTCCTCAAGATCTAACTATACCACTCCTAGGCATATATCCAAAAGATGCTCAAGTATACAACAAGGACATCTGCTCAACCATGTTTGTAGCAGCTTTATTTGTAATAGCCAAAAGTTGGAAACAGCCCAGATGCCCCTCAGTTGAGGAATGGATACAGAAATTGTGGTACAACTACACAAATTTCATGATTTCCTCGTTTTTTATCGCTGAGTAATATTCCATTGTGTAAATGTACCACAATTTCTGCATCCATTCCTTCTTTGAGGGACATCTAGGTTGTTTCCAGATTCTGGCTATCACAAATAAATGTGCTACAAACATGGTTGAGCAATGTCTTTATTGTGTACTTGAGCATATTTTGGATATATGCCTAGGAGTGCTATAGCTGGATCTTGAGGTAGCACTATCCCTAATTGTATGAGAAAGCGCCAGATTGATTTCCAAAGTGGTTGTACAATTTTACATTCCCACCAGCAATGGAGGAGCGTTCCTCTTTCCCCACATACTAAAATATGTACACCTAAAGAAGCTAAGCAAAAAGGAGGTTAAAATGATCAATCCTCATTCAGAAAGGCAAATGGGATGGACATCAGAACAGGAAGAAAATAGGGAACAGGACAGGAGTCTACCACAGAGGGCTTCTGAAAGACTCTACTCAGCAGTGTATCAAAGCAGATGCTGAGACTCATAGTCAAACTTTGGGCAGAATGCAGAGAATCTTATGAAAGAAGGGTGAGATAGAAAGACCTGGAGGAGACAGGAGCTCCACAAGGAGAACAACAGAACCAAAAAAATTGGGGCCAGGGGTCTTTTCTGAGACTGATACTCCAACCAAGGACCATGCTTGGAGATAACCTAGAACCTCTGCACAGATGTAGCCCATGATAGCTCAGTCTCCAAGTGGGTTGCCTAGTAAGAGGAACAGGAGCTGTTTCTGACATGAACCCAGTGGCTGGCTCTTTGATCACCTTCCCCTGAGAGGGGAACAGCCTTACCAGACCACAGAGGAAGACAATGCAGCCAGTGTTAATGAGATTTGTTAGACTAGAAACAGAGGGAAGGGGAGGAAGACCTCTCCTATCAGTGGACTGGGGGAGGGACATGGAAGGAGATGAGGGAAGGGGCTACAGCTAGGATACAAAGTGAATAAACTGTAGTTAATAAAAATGATAAACCAATTTTAAAAAGATAAGTACATATGAAGGGTCCCAAAAAGTGTCAATTGGAGTTGAAAAGTAAGATTATTTTAGTTCACAGTAGTTTTTTTTTTAATATTGTGGAAAATAAGGTATTTTACAAATACTGTTGTTTAGGTTAATAGTTTATTTTTATGAAGAATTATTTTATTTTATGTGTATGATTGTCAGCCTGAAAGTATATGTGAGTTCCACCTGAGTGCCTGGTGCCTCTGGAGGCCAGAAGAGAGCATCAGATCCCTAGGAACTTGACTGTAAGGTGGCACAGTAGAGCATACAAGAAGACCGCACTTTTCCACAAAAGAGCTAGAGCAAGTGCCTTCTCTCCAACCCTAAGAATAAATTCTTGCAAGAGCTTGTAAACTAATCCAAGTTTAATATCCTACATTTAGCAAGTGAAGATAATTTAGTGTAATTGAAGGTTGCTCTAATTTCTGTTTACTTAATTGACTATTTGACTTACATTCTTTCTGTGTCTAACACACACACACACACATACACACACATCAAACAGAAGAAAACATTCTTTCTTCTCCCTCCAAACTTCTGAATCTTAGGAAGAAGAACAAGGGTTAAGAATTAGTTGATATTTTGAATCTATCAAGCAACTACTACTCACTCAGAATCTCAAACCACTTGGTCCTATTTCTAGAGTCAATTGCCCCATATAATCCATAATAAAGTTTGTAAATTGTCTAACTTAGCTGTTCAGTTGCCTTATTCTAAAGTAAAGGAAACAATATGTAAGTGGGTCAGTTCTAAAATTAATTTAACCTAACTTTTCCTGAAAACACTAAAAATACTACTATCACGAGGGCCAAAATATCACCATCAAGCACACAGAAACAATCCCATGAGAATACATTCCCAGCACGCTCTGGGTAAGCTCTAACTTACCACACAGGAAAGGTGGGGCTTTTGCTGTTAGGCAAATGAAAGTAAGCTAAAAGGACAGAGCATAGTTAAATATTGATCAGAAGAAACATTTATAGGGGTTAATCATTTATCAAACACTCAATCTTTTTAAAATTTCAAAATGGTGGCATTATTATTACACTGACTTATATATATGGAAGCCAGGTTTGTATAATAGATGTAACAGTACTTTTCACAGACATATCAAAATGTGTGCCTTTACTGGCACTAACTTATGCTTTATAGTTACATTACTTTCTTTGTTAGTAATTTCTAGTCACCATTTATTCATAGAGCTAGCGTAATTATGCACATGTGATTGACTGAGTTGAACAGTCCCCACAGTTCACAGGTCAAAGCCCCAGTCGGTATGTCCATGTTTGGTGACAGGAACTCTGAGGACACAATTAAGATTAAACAGGCTCTAATACAATAGGTCTTTTATATAGTTGAGCATAATACCCTAGCTATCTACACCTATGAACAAGACAATGATAGGGCCATTTGTATGACAAGTAGGGAATCGTCAACTGTCACCAACCTAACCAGCCACTCAATCTTGTTCCTCAAAATGCTCCTCAGATGTGGCATGTTTTTATGACTGACCCAAAAGACTACATTTTTCCACTGCCAACAAAATAACGTGGGAAGTACAAGAGATAAAGGAGTTAAGCCGTTCGTTTCTTTATTTTTTGTCTGTGCTTCTGTTTCATCACTCTGCCCCACCCAACCAAGAGACAGTTGCCTAATCTAGGTTTGAACTGAATAGTAACAGAAATGATTGGCAGGTTTCAGTTATTATAGAGATCTTTCCTGTTGCTCTTGTTTCTCACTCCTTTGTATAACTCCTCCACCATGCATTCCTCTCAGATGCGCACCTGAGTAAGAGAGAACGTTGCTGGGTCGCTAGTTCCCAATATGCAGTTCTCTGGAGTTGCCAGTGCCCTAACGACACTCTCTATCATGGATTCTGGCTGTTACATGGTCCTCAACAGTTCGGTCTAAGGCAGAACGTGATGAAACGCTCTTTTGTCTTCCACAATGTGCCAGTGTCTAACCCAAGCAGGTCCGGGCTCCCTTGTGCTCAGATTGTTGCTATAAACACTGAGTTTTGTACCAGCCTAGGTGGTCCACCGCAGAAACACATCGTTTCCTCCTGCTGGCAGGTTGCCAGTCAGACTCAGCTATTCTGGGACCTGTAATACACAGGAAAGGGGAAGAGCGAGGTGGGAAAATAAAATGTCAAGGTACGCCTTTAAACTCACTGTTGTGGTCCAGGACTAGCCACTGTGATCCAAGAGAAAGAAAAGGAAGGCCTTGTCTGCACAGTCTCACCCGAGAGCATCGCACAGGGCATTGTCTCTCACTGTTTCTGGTGAGGTCTTTTCTCATGGAAAGAAGGCCTCTGTTCAATGCTTTCCCATCTCTCTTTTTTTTCTTTCCTTCCCCCTTGCCACATACTTCCCGGACTAGAAAGAACAGGCTTCCCTCATGGTCTCTTCCTGTCTAGAACTCTTACATAAAAGTCTGTGAACTAAACTCCAAGTCTATGTTAATAATGAGCTGAATGAATTCTGCAAAGCACAGTTCGCTGTCACTGGGGCCAGACTATATTGCCTTGCTGCAAATTCTGTCTCAGAATGCTAATTATTACTGGTCATTTATTTTCATTCAGCTTGGAAGGAGTCCCAATATACACTGAAACGTGGAATCTCTCTAATGGGATACGGCTTAGAAAGGCAACTGTGAACACCGCATTAGCACTGTGCCACACAGATCCTTCAGCCTGCTGCATAGGTAGGCTCAGTGATTAATTCCTGCTCTATAATGCTGCTGAGAAATATAACATTCAAGCTGAATCCATGAAAAAGAATAGAATATTTTTATAAAATGTTTCTAGGAGTAGTTCAGTTTTAAAACGCATGACCAGTGTTTGATTTTTAAACTGGGCTCATGAATTTTTTTATCACCAGAGTATAAACATCCTCAGCAACAAGAGAGCTTGAGGACGATTTATCATATCCAATAAGTGCAAGACATCAAAACTCTTTCATCAGTCCATGAGCACTATATATAAATGAAAAGACACATTTGTCCCAACCAAGAAACCCACATACAAACAATTAAAATGTTATCTTGCAGCAAGATATGTGTGGTTTAGAAGAAAAGAAAAGCTGACATCACAATGTCATAAAATTAATATTCTGAATTATGAGAGTCAGTCTTTTTATTCAAAACTCAGGGCTAATTCCTATACTTGAGACCCTTCCATCCAGCTATAAAACATAGTTAACTTGCTTGCACTCCATGAGAAAATAATGTCAAAGAATCATACCCAGGTGTGTGCAAATAAAAGTTTGTACACAGAAACGTCATATCAAAAACGTTCATCACTTAAGTGGCTGGAGAGATGATGATGACTCAGCTGTTAAAAGTTTTCATTGCTGTTTTTTTATTTTTATTTTTTTTTAATATTAGTCAGTTTATTAACTCTGTATCCCAGCTGTATCCCCCTCCCTTTTTCCCTCCCAGTCTCACCCTCCCTCATCTCCTCCCTGCCCCTTTCCAAGTCACTGATAGGGGATGACCTCCTTCCCTTTCATCCGACCCTGGTTTATCAGGTATCTTCAGAACTGGCTGCAAAGTCCTCCTCTGTGGCCTAGCAGGCCTGCTCCTCCCTTGTGTGTGTGGGGGGGGGCGGGGGAGGAGTCAAAGAGCCAGCCATTGAGTTCATGTCAGAAACAGTCCCTGTTCCCTTTACTAGGATATCCACTTGGATACTGAGCTACCTTGGGCTACTTCTGAGCAGAGGATCTAGGTTATATCCATACATGGTCTTTGGTTGAAGGTGAATTTCATACCAGGCATCCCAATCCCATTCATCTCCCCATTCCTCCATATCCACCCGCCATCCTTGCAACCAATAGAAAGCAAAATAAAATAAAAACAATAACAAAAGAGATAAAATAAATAAGTTTTTAAAAGGCATCTCGTTGTGGGAGCTGTGGTGTGTCACACAATATATGTTGTTGCCCAAAAAACTTTTCTGGCAAATGTTCATTGCAACAGTTTATTGGTTCAAGGCCTGATTCAAGGCCTCAGGCTTCTGCCACATTATCAATACTGGATCCTCATAAGGAATCCTCTCAGATATCCTGTTGTTGCCTTGTGTCAGGAGATCCTGAAGCTTTGGTTCTGTAGGGCTGGCCCCTTCGCACTCTGCAGCAATTTATAGATAGGGTAGATACTGGGGTGGGCCAGCTCAAAGCCCCTGGATCTGGGCCTGGATGGTGCCTCTGGCATTTACCTACTAAGTCTCCTAGTGGGTGCTACCAGGGCCAGCTTTCTCTCTTGGGCCCCAAGATTAACTTTTATATAAAATCCATTTGTGGGAGAGAGGACAGCTCAATGGGTCTTTTCAGGCACGCAGAAGGTCCTGAGTGTGAATCTTACACAATCCATTTAAACTCTGGGTGCAGTATTGCACAGCTGCAAGCTCTGTGCTTTCATGGAAGTTTGGGGAGCAGAGAAAGAACAGCCCCCAGAAGTTCATGAGCCAGCTTAACCTCCACATGCAATAGTGAAGAACGGAAGAGAGATCCTGACTTGACACCAAGCAGAAGTCTTGGAGAAACACCTGGGCTTGTTCTGGCAGCTCTACACATACACTGTGATACGTGCAGGCCGGCATTCCCACACAGACCAACATGCATAAGTGCACCCTTATACACACGAACACACGTTCAAACCCATTTTGTTGAATTTTTAAAGTACTACGTGGATAATACAGAGAAATATGGAAACCATGTGATAAAGGTATCGTTAATAAATACAATGTATTTTATTCACTGATCACCAGAATGCTACAGTTACCACAATTGAAAATACAAGATTTTCCTACTATTGTGGTGATCATAACCTAGGTTTCAGAAGCACATAGTTTGTTTCCATTGTTTGTTTTTGTAGCTCAGATTTTATAAGGACAGTACATAGTTTCTTTATGACTTACAAATACAGCCCAGCAGTGTGAAAAATATCACAACATCCTCTTATGAAATTGTGTCCAGCTCAACTCAAATATGCTAACAGTACTGAAGCACAGAAATTAATATATTGTACTGTAAGCCCAGGATCTCATAAATATCCTCTGAATGTAAGCAATATTAAAGTAAAACAACAGAGAAGGAATTAAAGAGATATGTTTAATGTTAACCCTAACCCTAACCCATCTGTACAACCACAAACAAGCGTTTCAACATGATACAGCAATATGTAGAGTAGCAAACCCCGTCTCTTTATAACCTCTTCAGTTCATAAACTATGAAACTAAGCTTCTTAGGTTCTAGTTCAGCCTGTACACTGTAACATATAATCTTGGAAAAGGAACCTACTCTGAGTTTCATCTGAGGAATTAAAATAATCACACAAATTACACCACAGGACAGTTTACACGTTTAAATAGTTCCAGGATTTCTTAGAACAAAATCTGAGTGCATGATAATCACTCAAAGAACAAGTTTTATTAATAATGTGACTACTTTTTGAAATAGTAGAGATAAAATAACTTGTAACCAGGACCTTCCATTTTCTCCCAGGGTAGCAGCCTCTTCCTTCTCTCTCATTGCTGCTGAGCTGACGTTGTGACATTTACTTCAGATCAAAGAACATCTCCAAAACTTACTTAAAATTTTCATCTTTAAGTCTCAACTTCAAGAGATTTTTACAGATTTTGCAAATTAGAAACTTAACCTGTGATTTTTGCTTAGCTCCTTAGGCATCAATGTTCTCAGCAAGTGATTGAGAGCCTGGAGTAAAGAGAATCCAAGGAGATCTAAGGCAGCTTTCCTCTTGTTAAAGTAAGCATAACCCTGGTTTTCATGTCTGGAATATGAACTCCCTAGAGACCAAGATTACTGCTTTTGTGTAGTTTTTCAAATATTTGTTTACTTTTAATTTATGGGTATGAGCATTTGGCTGCAGAAAATCAAATGTCTGCCACATGTATGTTTATTGTTGGAGGATTCCAGAAGAAGGTGTCATTTAGCGTGGCACCAGGCTTACAGACAACTGTAGCCACCACATGGATGCTAGGAATGAAACTTAGGTCTTCTGTAAGAGCTACAGGTACTCTTACACGCCAGCCTTCTGTTACTTCTCCTCCTCCTCCTCCTCCTCCTCTTCCTCCTCCTCTTCCTCCTCCTCCCCCTCCTCCTCCTCCTCCTTCTCTTCTTTCAACTGTTGTAAGGTTCAGCATTCTATCAGATATAAAATGTGTATAGCAAAGTTGTTGTCAATTAAAAGTCTTATAGTGTCTTGTAAAAGTCTTTCCAAGACAAAAGCACACACACTAAAAGGACACACACATACACACACACACACACACACACACACACACACACTTTGGCTTTTTTGTTTTTAGTCCTCCCTGACCTGCTGTTTACTTTGTATCCCAGGCTGGCTTCAATCTGCTAATAATTCTGTCACCTCTGAATCTCAAATTCTGGGATTACAGGAATGTACTGTGAAGATGAGCCAGAAGAAGAAAACATGTTTTGCATTTTTAAACAAGGCATCTTATGTATTTAGAATCCCTTCATACGGTTTCTTCATGAAGCCTCTCTTAGAGAAGCATGCAAGTCACACTTACATGGGGAAAAGTGAAAGGTTTTAGGAGTAAAAAGTCATCACCATGCAATGGTTTCACTTTCAAATTCATGTCTATTTGGAAGCAGAACTCGGCTAATTCTATCGAGATCAGCTACAATAATAAAAGGCTACAAATCTTCTGGAGCAGAATGAGTGAGGCTGAGCAGTTATCTGGACAGCTGGCCCATGTCTGCACTGGACCTGAACGTCAGCCTGAAAAGAATGCTATGGTATGGATATAAAATGTCCCAATTGTGTATGAGCTTTAACACTTGGCCTCCAGCTTGGAGCACTATTTAGGAGTTTGTGGAACAATCAAGAGGTGGAGGTTGAATAGGAAAATTGGAGGGCAAGCCTTGAAACTGTAACCTAACCCACTTCCTATACCTTCTCTGCTTCCTGGTCCTGCAAATATAAACAAGGAGCCTTATGCTCCTGTCACCACAGCTGGGAGCTGCTCCAGACTGGCTATGCCTTCCTCAGCACCACAGACTGTGTCCCAACCATATACAAACAAACAAAAAAAAAATGCTTCTCGGCAAGCTCTTGATTACAACAATAAGAGGAACTGATAGAGCCATATATTGATGGGCACCATATGGCTGCAAGGAACAACACCATGTCCTATGCATGCCTCTCACATAAGAAAAAGACAGCCAGTATGCAGGTCTATAGAGTTCAGTGATGATATACAGGGACGTGAGGAGTCAGTAGGTTAAGGTGAGAAGAGAGGCTGATCAAGAAGAGACATTGCTGTCATCTAGAGGACTAATAAAGGCCCAATCCAAGGTAAGGATAATGGGACCCATTACAGCCTGGCAGAATTTACCAGACACTAAGAGTCCTCCAAATTGAGCTTATTGGCAGAGAGCTGGAGAGTCACCAAAGCTGACAAAGGAATCTACGTCTGGAGATAAGGACTCAAAAAACAGAATGATGAATTAGGGGAGATGAGCAAGTCATCTGACAACAAAATTGTGGAAGAAGCCATTTCAGGCCTTTATTTATTCTGAAGTGCCTTTTGTTTTATCCTCTTGAGCTTATCAACGCTCTTGACTGCTTCCAGTACCTGAATTATCTTCTCCCAGAAGACACATTTTCTTGCTTCCTGTAAGGTATACCACAAGATAATGTTCCTGCCTGGGAATCTCAGGCACACTTTACATCCCATGGTAT
The DNA here is from genome assembly GCA_010120015.1 of Rhombomys opimus. NCBI lineage: Eukaryota > Metazoa > Chordata > Mammalia > Rodentia > Muridae > Rhombomys > Rhombomys opimus. The sequence continues at coordinate 4,405,221 of REGO01000046.1, read as the reverse complement.
GCTCTGTTTTTCTCCGAGGAATATGTCAACAGTCTACATAACATGAATGTGACTGTCATTGCTACTG